>OMNW01012082.1:110625-121062 GCA_900303245.1 Selene dorsalis | reverse complement strand
CCCTTCATCTTCCCCCTCTCCCTCTCTGTTTTTTCTGGTCTGGTTCCCCCTTCCAAGTACTGAATCATCAAACCACCATTTTGTTGTCTGCTCTACTCGTAACTTAAGCTGTTCCTATAATCTTCCGCCTATACGATAAAATGTGGGCAATATACGTTAATATTCATGTCCATATTGTAGAGCAAATGGAGTTGTCATCATTACAGCAGCTGGGAACTTGCAGTGTTTGTGAGTGATGCGGTGTCACATTGTGATTTAAACTGGGATTTGAATGGCAACTGTATTCATCAACCATCACCATAAGACATCAGCCAAAGAAAAGAACAGTTTTTTCTTCTGGGAAGCTCATTGAGCACTTTGGTTGTTCTAGAACTCTCTTTGCGAGCCGACATGTCTAACTGCCCCTCCCCACTGGGCTGCCCGACCCACTTCTCAGGCTCTCCGGGGATGAAGATCTACATTGACCCCTTTACCTATGAAGACCCCAACGAAGCTGTTCGAGAATTCGCCAAGGAGATCGACGTCTCCACCGTCAAGATCGAAGAGGTCATTGGTGCAGGTATGGTGCACTTTTAATATGGATATATATAATATGTATATGTACGTGTGCGTACAGTGAATGTGAACGTGGATTGACATATTTTCATGCATTATTTCTGAGTGCTTGTGTGCAAACAATGTTGGCCTGAATCTTTTCAAGGTCATAAAGCTCAGCCCCTCTGGCAGCCACATCAGATGGAAACATGTGAAGGGCCCATGTCAAGTGCACAAGCAGTATATAGGCCAGCTACCCTGGGACCTAATGGCATTAGACAGAACTCAAGCCTTGAGGCCTATTCCCTGTGCTTCTCTGTTTTGGGATCCTATTAAGAGTTGCTCTCTGACATGTTCTACCTTACATCATCCCTTTCCTCTTGCTTTACATGCAAAACAGATAGTGTAGCTTTCTTTCCATGTGTAAGATTGACCTCTTTTGTATTGTTAAAACATTTGTTTAAATTGATTCACCAGTAATTAGTATCTGATTGCTCTGATGTAAATTCTGAGCAAGTGGAAGCAAAAATAGATTTAGCAAAAGCCTAACGTGTCCTTTACCCTGAGACCAAATGCACTTTTTTTTCTGAACAGCAGAGAGGGCATGCTGATGCCATATGTTATACATTGAATCATACAGAGGTTAAAATACCCCTGGTAATGAGACCGGGACTTGAATAGCTCCTGTGGACTGGCCTACTCAGCAAGCTAGGTGTGAGGAAGTGACAGAGATAGGAGAGCGGTAAGGATGCAGGGGGACTAACTAATTAAAGATTTCCGTTTTTGTTGATTTCACTGTGTGGCGTCTCTGCAGGACACTGAGGTGGTGATAATTAATCAAAAGAGTTCCAGATATTTAGCAGATAGTGCTTGCCTGTTATTCTTTGACTGGTGACTATGAAGTCACTTGGCAGTCTTTTAGGATAGATGACTACTGTGAGTCAGGGGAGCCACGCTGTTAAGAATATCTTGAAGGAGAAACATTAGATGAGTATTGGACAACACTCAGCATGCTTGATATAGACTAAGTCAAGATCTATAATAGCTCTCTGGGTAATATTTCTGCCAAGGGACGTGAGATGCAAATAAGCTTGATAAATGAATAGATTTAGATTCTAATCAAACTCTACTAAGCATTTGTCTGGAAAATAGATCAGGTCCTGACAGAGCAACCGCTGTGCACGTCTCTCAACTTCCCCTCCTAGGTGAATTCGGGGAGGTGTACAAGGGCCGTTTGAAACTGCCTGGTAAAAGGGAGATCTATGTCGCCATCAAGACCCTGAAGGCTGGCTACGTGGAGAAGCAGAGGCGGGACTTCCTGTCTGAGGCATCGATCATGGGTCAGTTTGACCACCCGAACATAATCCGTCTGGAAGGTGTCGTCACAAAGAGCCGTCCCGTCATGATCGTCACAGAGTTTATGGAGAACGGCGCCCTTGACTCATTCCTCAGGGTGAGTGAAAACATGCATATGACAAACAAAGTCGGGCACAGTTACATGGGGTATTCATAAGTCTTATTAGTGAGTTCAATGGAAACCTTACATTTATGAGACAGAGAAACTAATTGGAAATTAATCGTTAAATAGTCAAACGAAAGGAGTTCATGTGAAGAATCGCTTCTAATACAAATTGGAATGAGCCTTCTTAATCTATCCAGTGCCAACAGAGAATATGTTTCATGACAATGAACGCGATTTAAATCATTCTTAATTTGAAAATTTCCACACTAGCCAACCCTATCAGCCTTTAATTTCTCTATTAATGCCTAGAACTATTAATGGACTCCTCACTCTTTCTTTTATAGTCAGGATTGAGCAGACATACATCTTAATCAATATTCAACTCACTATTTTCCCTCCTTCAGTCTCATGGATTGGTGTTCTATTCCACTTTGATCTAGGGTGGGTTTAAAGGGGCTCTTTGAAGTTGGCTTTGCTAACCGCCACATCCGACTTGTGTTTCCATCGATCTGCCTTACCCTCTTATTTGTTACTGTGTTTCGGGGGTTCAAAGCACGCTCTTCAGAGCATTCACACAGGGACAGAGGAACCATACGTGGATGTTAGAGGGATAGATACCTGCATGCCCTAACTTCTACGATGAGCGATAATGGGCTCAGGAATCTTTTTTGTTGTTTATCTAATACAAGTATACATCTCCTGTGGACATGAGGAGGATTTGAAATTCACTGATTTTGTAATGGCGAAGTGTAAAAAAAAAGGACACGGGGAAGGGAGAAAACAACAACCTATAATAAGTGAACATACTGTAATTACTTTTGTCGAGAAAAGATAGCTTCAAGCTGAAATAGCTGTTTGTGACTGGTTATGACAACACATCAGTCCATGCTAATTCAGGAGGAGAGTCCCACTGGGCAGCCTTGACACAGACTGGATTTCTAAGGACATTAAAATTACATCTTGTCTGTATAATACAGTAAAAAACAACACAAACACCTACTTTATTTTGCACTGTTTCTTCCTAATAGACAGTAAGATTCAAACTTGGTATTTTAAAATTGTAACATTCAAGCCTGGAACTTTTAGTCAACATACTATCTATAATTTAGTTGTGAACCAACATAATTAGTTCATTATCATTAAAGCAGATATGTTAGCATTTGCTGAAATCTCTCTGTCCCCCAGCTATTCTCATTTATGTTAATCATGCCAAAGATAATATCTAGATAACCATTTTCATTTTTATTATTCCTCTGTGTCCTCTAGCAAAATGATGGTCAGTTCACAGTGATCCAGTTGGTGGGGATGATGCGTGGGATCTCAGCAGGGATGAAATATCTCTCAGAAATTAACTACGTCCACCGTGACCTGGCTGCACGAAACATTCTGGTCAACAGCAACTTGGTGTGCAAAGTGTCCGACTTCGGGTTGTCACGCTACTTGCAGGATGACACTTCTGATCCCAGCTATACCAGTTCTCTGGTGAGTACTTTGCAATACTTGCCTGTTATTTTGCTAGAGTGCCACAGATGGATGTGATTTAACAGTGCATGTGTGTGCGTGTGGGAGTGCAGTCAATTTTTTACTGACTTGTACAGCTGTCGCGACATCCTAAAAACCATCACCTGCCAGTCTACTCAGTTTTGCCTCTATCTGACACTTTCTCAATCTTTTTGAAGGTCTCAGAAACCTTTCACCTTTTCAGTGCCTTTCATATTATATGAGCTGTCTCTATCTTCTCCCTCGTCCTTCTTCCTCCTCTTTCCTATACTCTGCAAGTCAGGGACCAGAGGTCTGTCACATCTTCATTAGTGTGGAGACAAGCCTCCTCTGGGAAGGCTCCTCTCTCGTTGACATGCCCAGAGTGCAGAGAAACCAAAGGGCATTGCGGCCTCTCAAACTGACAGCTTCCAACCCCCCCCTCACCCCTTCCCCCCTCTCTCACGCCTCATTCATTATTACTGGGGCATCATGGGAGGCTTTGGCTCCTCATTAACTCTTCCACACTACAGATCTGTAATTATTAGCAGCCATCATTAGTTCATCTTCTGCCTCTCCTCTTCCTAATTCAAAACACACTCTTACACCCTCACAAACACACGGTGGAGGTCATTAGGACTCCTGGCATGCCTGAGTTTGTGTGTATGTTCTTATTTGAATGCCTGTGTGTGTGTGTGTGCTTGCGTGAGCATATAGATGTGCGTCTCTCTCTCTTTCTGTGTGGATGGGGGTGCATAGACACATGTATGTGTCAGTTAACACCTCATTGACTCTGCTTTGAGATTTTGAGATGTTTTAGTTCCAGTGTATCATGTTGCTGCCTGCAGTTTGTCAACGACAAGTCCTTCCACCGGGAAAACTGACTGACACAGGACAAGTGTGACTATACCATTTGACTCAAAGATAGATGTCTTTAATTCTTACATAAAATAAACTTAAATAAACTTACAATGACCATGCATCATTATCCTCACACTTTTTGTCCTACATCTTAAGATACATCCTGTATTTTCCCCGTCCTCCTTAACCTATTCTGTCAGTCTTATCTAGGAGTAGTTGTTCATAAAAGTTCATAAAAGTGCCTCAGGTTGCTCTCTCTGGACATGATTCATTGTACACACTGTGAATGTACAGAGTTATATAGATGTTATGAATAAATATGAATACAATATGAATATATTATACTATAAAAAGTGCCTCTTTTAGGATTGTCTTCAAAGGTATTTCAAGACATGCAAAACTTGAGATCAAAAGCATACAGTCAGTCTGTGAGTCAGTGCTACCCAGGTATGAAAAGAGAGCTCTCAAAATAATTTGTCTTCATCTAAATATAAAAACATAATAATTTAATTTTATTTCTACCTTTTTCAAGCTTTGTAGTGAAGCTTAGGCGCAAACTGCTCTGTCAGAGTTATTACTGTAGCTTAGATTCAGAAACACACATGCACAACATACGGTGTGAGCACAGGGGAGGCTACCGATTGGCAGGAGACGGTAGCCCAGGTGTGAACAGGAAGTGTCATAAGGGCCGGAGGAGGTATGACCTCACATTGGTTTGGCGAAAAGCTAATTGCTCCCCAGGAATAGCTTGCTTTGTATGCTTGACCCCTGTGGTTAAACCTTGCTGAATGGGTCTTATTTAGCAACAAAGAGGAGTAGCACCTCTGCTGTCCATGCCGCTGAGCCGCTAATAAAACCGGGTGGAAAAGGTGGGGACTGGTTTATAGATTGTGGTCAGCAATTTGTGATGTTGTTCAATGCAAACAAAGTCTCCTTGAGGACATTATCTGGACAGTCAATAAAGCGGATGACGTATGAAGTTTGACCCTCTTTGATGCAAACACACTCAGGTTTCTTTGATGGTGTTTTTTTTGTTTTGTTTTTTTTACTGTTTGAGATTTTTTAAACAAGCATGTCAAAGCTTTGGCTTTGCTTCCCTTGAGTGCTGCCTCATTATCATAAGCATCAACATGAAATTGTCAGTACTGTAACAATTTTTATTCCTTCCAAATCAAGAGAGCTGTTACCTTCGCATCCTGCCACATGCCGAGCAGCTTATTCCATCAATATGCCAATTTTGTTCATAAATAAAAGTCAATCTAATCAGCTAACACTCGTCACAAAGAGTTGTCCTCCCATTCCCTCATCCCTTGAATACTAGGGAACAAGGAAACAAGTGTTGGGGGATGTTGGGGTTCACAGGTCCCATACAGGAACCTATACTGTAATTAAGCAATGCGTGGTGCCCTTCACTCCATGACCTCTTCAGCTATGACCTGACACTAACCAATCAGTAAGCGAGGCTAGCGTGGCAGACAAGGCTGAGGGAATCAGGGAAACTAAATTGCGCTGACGTGCAGTGATTCACATCGCCATCGACCTCCTCCTCGAGCAAATTAATCACCTCTCTCCCTCTAATGCTTTTCTAATTTTTCCCTGCATTTCTAGGCACACCAATTACAGTGCCTGTGGTGTGGTGCTGGATGTATGGTTGGGAGGACATGCTGGTAATTGTGTTAACCCTGGATGTGGGTTCATTCTGAAGCAATGTTGTAGAGGTTTCAGACAGAAGGGGGCTATCCTCCCTCTCTGTTGGCTGCTAACCAAAGTTGTGATTAATTAGACTCACAGGACAATGCTTGGACTGCACTGGACTCGCTAAGGTGACGTGTGCTAATTAATTTAAAGACTTTAAAGGCTGTGTGTTTCTATGTAACTGCGGTTCTCCTGCATTTGTATTTGCATTGCTTTCTCATTACATACACATGGTTGCATGGTTCAGGAAGTAGCCCATGGGACAACAAAATCAAAAGCCCAGGTGAGATGTGAGCAACCATGCCTACCTGACAAGGGAAAGGATTGATTCTTGACACACTTGGCTAACCAGCAAGACTTCCATATTACTCTCTTTATTCACCAATCCATCTAAGAAGCCATCCAGCCATGCATCCATTTATCTGTCATTCCTTTTTCTCAACCTGTCCACTTCGTCTCCTTTTCAAGGCTTTTCCTGGAGCAACACAAAGGCACATCGAAACAGCATAGTCAGTGTAGATGTGACAAATGATAAGTCAGGGCTGTTCACGGCCAGGATGGGTCATGTGTTTCACTGTGAGTTTTTCTCTCATGGGTAAGTGAAAGTCAGACAACTGAGTATGGTCCATGGGGTTAACGTGCAGTTTATGGGGGAAAAATGAGAGAGCGAATAGTTGATAGGGAGGGTGTGCATGCATGTGTGGATATGTTTCTAAAATCTGGTGTGCGGGTATAGCGTGTCAAGTCTATAACAACTTAGACAAGTGGTGTTACCCTTTCTATTGAGTGCTCATGCCTGCAGGGGCACAGTGAGGAGGGCAGGTACGGGTCAAGAATTTCTGCTTGTGCCTCAGCTGATGATGTGCAGAAGCTGTCACTGCCTCGCATGTCAACAGAATATCTATTGTATGTTGTGACTGAGTGTGCATGTATATATGTGTGGTTAGAGGAATGTGTGTGCTGTGGTTTCTGGGTATGCACACATATTCCCCCAAGGTGCCTGTCTGTGTGTGTGTGTGTGTGCGTGCGTGTGTGTGTTTGTGTTTGTTTGTGTTATTGAGGCTGAGAGGGGTTGAAAGGCGAGGTCACACAGAGCCAGTAACAAAGCTCATCCGTCAAATCCCTGTGACCTGAGTGACATTCTCTCAGCACCGCTTCAGTGCTCACACTATGTGGACCTCGCTGTTGTTTCTGTCATTTGTCTGTTTTCTATTTGCATCCTTTCCCCCTCTTTCTGGCTTCAGGCCCATGCACTTTTTTTTTGGCTTGTCAATTCAGCTTGTAGTGAAATATTTATGCACTGAACTTCAAGTTAAGGGGACAGAGTCTCAACAGTAAACAAGAAGTGGAATGGGAACACATCCATATGGGCCAGGCCAAAAGCAGATAAAGAGACTTTCTCTTTCCTGCCATACTGTATCACATTTTAATTCAAGCATGAAATACAAATTTGTCTATGCATTAAACCTGTAACAGTATATATCCCAGTAAATCCTTTTAGGTTGTTTCAATGAGTTCCCTCAGCTATGGAAAAAAGCAAAATATCCACTGAAATTAGCTGTGACACATACACGTAGACTGAAATTTAGCTGTACAGCTAATTTCCTGCAAAGACACAAGCTAATTTACACAAAGATCAAATGGAGTAAAGAGTGTTTAAATAAGCATTTAAATCAGGAAACGGTTGTTTCCACAGAAGCAATAGTAGAACATTTGAACTGTAAATAGAGATCACACATTCACTGGCAATTAATAGGCATGTGCTTCAGTCTTTGCAATCACTGAAGTTGGAGGGGTAAAGATTCTGAGCATATTTTCTTTATTTCTCGGCATAGGTGAAAAGAAGATGTAATCGTCTGATTCTCTTTGATGCTGCACAGCAGTCATTCTCCCTCTATAATTCAACAATCAACTACTAGCTTCACTGTAGGCTATTTCTGATGTTCAAAAACAACCCCTGTATACATATACTTTGCTGAAGCTCTAAAAAACAAATGTCTGCTCTTATTATTTTGTAGCTGCAACAGCACAAAATCTCGTTCTGTGTTTTTCTCTCTCTCTTCTTCTTCTTCTTCTTCTTCTTTTTCTCTGACATCTCCAAAAGTTGACACCTGGATCTGAACCACAGCATGTCACTCAAATGTGAAGTGCAGTAGAGATGACTTACTGTTTCAAACTATTCTGGTTTAGCTTTAGTACACAAGCTAGGGATGTACTTTCATCTATTAGAGAGCATGTGGAGAAGTTCACCCTCTCCTGCACAGATCACCACTTCCACCGCCCCCCCCTTAAGTGTAAGTCACCAGTACAGTGACCAAGCATGATCCCCAGCTGGCTTTCCATCTGAGTCTTCTGCTAAACTGAAGCCATGCTGCCAGGGACTGAACCCTCATTCACACTCATTTATAATCACAACCAAATATTAAACACCCCCCGCCCACATCCCCCTTGTTTTGTTTTTTATCTCTTGCTTTTGTATTTGAAACCAATTAAGATATTTTCAGGCTAATTTTATTCACACTGTAGAGTTTAATTTGTTCAGTCTTGAGGTAAATGTAGCAGCGGAAAAAATTCCAGGAACGGAGATGAATATGGAGGAGGTCCCGGCATGAAAGAAAGAGCAACCATCCAAAGCACTTCACCTTGATTTATACCTTCTGTCATGTTTGCCGGAGTCAGGATAAGGTGGGCATTGATTTGCCATCTGTGGCTGTTGGACTGCATTTGCATCGGAGAAGGATTCACAATGAAGTGGCTTATGTACAATTAAATCAGTAGAGAGAGATGCCTTCTCTGCCAGTGAGGCTTCGTCTCCATTAAAAAGAAAACAAAACAAAGAAAACACTTTACTGCAAAGTCACAAAAGGGAGATTTAATTTGTTGGTTAGCCAATACAATAACTTCTAAATAAGAACATCTCCCAAAAACCAATTTAAAAACAAATAAATAAAATTGTAACATGGCCATTGTTTTTTTTTTTTTGTATTATTCTCATTAAAGGAGCCTTCATAACAAACTTCCCATTAACTTTAACAACATGGAGCAGACCTAGCCTCTGCATTAAAGGACAAATCAGAACTGTTCAGGTTGTGCTAAAGTTTGATAAGAATGTCTGCACATGTAATTGCCTGTTTTCCACAACCTGTGGAGGAAACATGGGGGTGAGGTCACTTTTGAGCATTTAGCATAGAATAGTAAAAGTAAGCTAAGTTTAATTTGATAGCGCCAGCAGATGCCAGAGATGTTGAAGTCTATTGGCTGCAGATTCCTTGGGGGAGTTTAATTTTCTGTTTAACGAAACACAGTCAGGTGCTAATGATGTTGGAGAAATTGGATAATTAATGGAGTAAATACTGGAAAGAAAGACAGATGATGCTCAAAGCTATGAGGTTTTTTTGGGGTTTTTTTTAAGTAACTTATAAAAATCCCCATTAGTAGGTGTGAGAGCTTTTCTGAGAGAAGTCGAGATGGGATTCAGGTTCATTTCTGCAAATCTGCAAGGTCAGGTTCAGGGGTGTCAATCAGGCCCCTTTATTAATGAAGCTATAAAATGTGCTGTGCCCCAGTATAAATGTCATATAGACAGTACATAAAGAATAAATAAAGTTAGTTTAGACTGAGTTGTGCCCCAGTAGAGGTTAATGGCTAGAAACACCCCTGGTCAGGTTGCTGAAGCACTTTCACCACTGTATGGCATTGTAGGTGTAGAGTCTTGTGCAATATGTTTCAGCCAGAGAAGATTTGCAACAGCCTGAAAGAGATGCGCCAGATGAAGTCAAAATGAGCCCAGAAAGTGGCATAACAAGATCTGTGTTTTGTGTGATATGTGTATGGATTTGAGGCATTGAGGTGGAGATGAAGATTCTACTGACAAGCTGTTACTGTTTGCCTCAAGCTGTGCATAGCTATAACAGTAAAATACACGGGCTATACTGGCTGTCATATTAATTTAATGACAGCAAAAACTTTTACCTTTTGTAATTTCACCAGTGTCACATGGCGCTGACATAAAACTTCTCTTTCCTGCAGTAAATCTGGTTTGTCAAACATATCGGTATTGTTTTTCAGTATGTGACCATGTGTCTCAGCACAGTCTGAATATTAAGGAAGAAATGAACCATATCACCAAAAAAGTAAGATATCTGTTATCTCTACCCTTTGCTGTATTGTGGTGTAACTGGATTTCACTTGCTTGCAGAAATTATTTTTTGAAATGGGATCAGAATGCTGCGAGACACAAGGTTCCTGGCAGTATTAGGCATATGTGTTTTAATCTTGATAGAAATTGAATTTTTCCAGAAGTACAGCAATTATGAGGCACTGTTCTGGGTGTAGAGTATTCTCTTGCTTCCCTCTGTTATCTTCCCAAGCAGTACAGAGAGATTTTTAGAATTCTTTGTTAATCA
>OMNW01012082.1:90908-110228 GCA_900303245.1 Selene dorsalis | reverse complement strand
TATGGGGAAGGGTGGGGGGGTTTACATATTTGCCTTCCAGATGAGGGAGAAAGTTTATTTGGAATTTTTCTAAACAGCGAATGTGAAGTGAAAACAAGACCAAACTCTGGACGCTTATTTTCCAGTTACAGTTACTTTGCTGCATGTTAGTGAAGACTGGTGTTATGCTCTGACAGGTATATTTGCTCTAGATTTGACTTCATCCTGCAGCAGCATGTCACTGACAGTCGACATCCAAGTACATGGCACATTGGTAGATGCAAAGCTCATGTCGCCTCATGATAGACATTCCATATTGTTGCTATGTGCATCTGGTGTGTGTACACATACATTACATACATGCATTACTCAGCCAAGGGACCATAACAGACACTGGTACAGTGTACATGCCTGGCCACATGTTTATCCTTCATCTGGCTGTCACGGAAACACACTCTTCTCACCATGACACCTCTTAACCTGACAGTCCCAGCACATCTCGGTTGCGGTCGGGCTTCAGACGTACCGCTTAGCTGTCACAGCCGGTCACAACCTGTCACAGGCAGTCACAACCAGGTGGAACCAGTCATGGACTGTAATCTCATTCTGGTGACATGAGGATGACAGCACACTCCTGTGTCTGCACAAGGTTGTTCTGGATGGGAAATTGGTGTGCAAACATGTGTGGACATGTTGTCCACATGCATGAGGTGGGTAGTAACAAAGACAAATAAAATCCTGATGTTAGCAAGTGAGGTAAAGGAGGGGGGGGCTTGTTGGACTGTACGTGGAAGCGTATATTTGTGCCACATTCTTCACTTAGTACTGACATTTATCAACCAGAAGATAGACCCATCCAGTATCTTTTGAAAATAAGGTGCTGTCATCCACTTTATTTATTATTAAGGGAGTTTTCCTCAGTTGAGTACCACTTGATATCAATACAGATTAATCCTTTCAAGGCCTGGAAGTTGCGCAGCTGCAGTGGCCATGCTACGGTCTGGTTTGTCTGCACAAACTCCAAGATAACTGTCCGTGGTAATGGCAGTGTGTGAACTCTCTTTTAGCTGCATTATTTCACTCCACAAGGCAAACAGAAAACAGCTTGTTCCTTTTTTTTCAGTAGCCAACACAATATACCATATCCAAAGAGCTCTCCCCATGCTTCGAGGCTTCACAAAGCACTCACGCCTTTGTGTTGACATTAGGTCCGTTTTAATTCCTGTCATCACTTCTGCTACCCACCCAACTCATTCCTCGTGGTATTAACGCTCTTTCTACTGGAAAAAAATGCCAATACTCTTTATTATGTTTTTGCCTCCTTCCCTGCATGCATGAGCTGTTCAGCACTTCATATTATTAAAGCAGGATTTTGGCAGAGCTATCGCTGGCCCACAGCAGTAATTACTACAGGTTTGCATAGCTGCTTCTGACTCACCCGCCTTAGAAATGTTATTACTAAAGTCCCTCTCATTGGAGGCACACACGGAGCTTCTTGTGATCCTGCGTCTTTGCTGAGGCTATTTCAGTGACACTCAGCTCATATCCCAACAGGGTCCTGGGGCGTGAGACCAGATGTACAGGGCAAACAGGGAGTAATCAAGGAATGACAAAGAGAGGCTGTAATAGCGTTTTGCTAGGAGCACTTTTTTTCTCCATGTTGTTCTGCGTTTATTTCATTCGTTTTTCATCTTGTGTATGTTGTTCCAAACAAAATAATTGACTCCAAGCATCGCCCCTGACAGAGTGACAGATGAAGAAGAAGGGGATTGGCCATTTTATATTTTCATGGGGAAGACATTTGGCTTGTATCTCTGTAGCTCTGTTGCCCTTAGACAAAAGAAAGGGCAAGAGAAAGTGCCCTAGGGTCTCAGTATAGATGAGATGATTCAGATATGAACAAGTCTGAGATATGAGAAAAGCATTCAAGTCGCTGGGGCATAGATAGCTTTCATTCAACTATTGATCTGTGACTCTCCATCTTTCTTTCTTGCTCTCTGTTTGTCCCAACATTGGTTAATTCCTATGGTGCTTCATATCTTTTTCTCCGCCTTGTTCCATGAGGGCTGAGTGTTGCCTCTGCGTCTTTGCAGTGTCCATTCAGGGTCAGATGTTAAACCTCTCCTCAGTGTCAGCATTCTCTCAAAGGTCAAATCTGAAGAGGTGCTCATTAATGGGCTCAGCCTCTCCAACTCTGCACCATCACACAGCACTGACCTGCAGAAGCTACATACTGTATACACACAGTTGGAAACCACACTAACAAAGCTGCGTGGCGTATCTTGTGGGTACCACAGTATATCAATTTATGGCAATTTATCAGAAATAATGAATAATAATGATAAAAATAGAAGGTAATCTCACCGGTCAGTGCTCAGGTCCTAATTACCTCCACCAAGGAGGTTGTGTTTGCACTCGTGTCTGTTTGTTTATCAGCAGGATTATGCAGAAAGTACTGATCCGATTTGCACTGAACTTAGTGGAAGGATGGGACCTGGGCCAAACAAGACCCATTAAATTTTGGGGGAGATCCAGATCATTTACTGTGAATTTTTTTTTTTTTGTTTGTTTCTCGAAAGTCTTGGAAATATGTTCTTTGACATTGGCCCTTGGCAGAAGTCTGAAGCCTCTGAGTGCGGCTGTAGTTACATTAAATAATAGGATTTAATTTATATTAAATCCACCGTGGGCGCCACCTGAAGAAGGGAAGGATAGCCAATTCTCATCAAATGCACTAACAATCTAATCAATTTGGAGCTCTGTTTAATTGCTGTGTGTGTTTCTGTGTGTGCATGAATGTGTTTGACTGTCTGCTAAAACAGACAAGACACTAGACTGCTGAGTGCATACTTCTGCATGTCTGTCACGTGCAGATTATTATCTGGATCTCTACTAAATTGTACAAATTCACAGATTTCAACCCAATAAACATGTCTCATATTTTACATTAAGATCCACACGTTTCTCTGTAGTTGACAAAAATGTTGAAAAATGCTGTAAATCACAAAGGTAAGACATGATTAAAACAAAATCCACCAGATCAATTCAACCACCAAAAGCGAATGGCTTCTACTCTGGTCTAAGCCACACCTCTCCACCACGTTTGGTACATGATCCTGCTGATTATCAAACGATCAAGCAAACAAAACAACACTTACACGAGGGGTTAAGTGTCTGGTTTGATCGGGCCACACAAAGGCTGCAGGTGCAGCAGCTCACACTGAAGAGAAGAGAGAGCCTGCAGCAAGACTGAGAATAAGGGAGTCAGAGAAAGGAGTGCAATGGGTGTGATTGACCTGGTGATGTCATGGTTCATAGGCCACACAGTGACCAGTGGTGGCTTTTTGTTCGGTTCATGGCCAGACTTCATGTAAAGCTGTGAGACCTGAGGGCCTCTGGTTATTGAGTTTAGTTCAATCACACAATGAGCAGATTCATCTGTGGAGTCCCAGGAGGTCCTCCAGCTCTTTCTGATATTCTTTGTCTGCTGCTGCAATATGGAAACACCCAGAACAAGCATTTTCTGAATCCCATTCTCCTCACCTATCTCTTGTTTCTCTGACTCTCTCTGTTTCTCCATCTCCCCGCCTCCATTCCTCACCCTGAGAGAGCCAGCAGGGAGCAGGGTGGTCTGTGTAGGTTGCTCTCTGGGTTTGGGTTTGTTTCCAACAGCAGCTTATCTGCAAATGCTCAGGTTTAGCTAATTGGCATTATTAAACTGTTGGCAAGCTAAACTCAGATATAAGAGGTGGTGCTGTGGGGGGTATGGGGGCACAAACAGGGATTTGTGTGTGTGCCTGTGCCTGTTTGTGTGAGTGGGTGTGCACGTACAGTCATCTATGTCTTTGCCTGTGCATATGTTCCCAAGTGTGTGTGTGAGCGAGTGTGTGTGGAATTTTAAACAAGCAGCTGTCAATTTCAATCAACAGGGCGCGTGGCGTGCCTGAGGCCCAGGTAGCCCAATTACAGGCAGACACGCTCGACGTACGAGCAGAAGCCCAGGCCTATCTTCCTTTATTCAAACAGGGAGAGGAGACGCTAAATGTAATGTTGGTCGATGTGTGAAGGGCGAACACTGTTGGGAGCAGCTGCTGAGGCAGAGGCAGAATCTGGTGAATGTTTTGGCTGCTGGATTGATTCACTGGGTAGACGAGGGGTTAAAGAGCTGGATGGATGGTGGAGGACAGTCTGACTCTGTTGCATAACCTCTGAAAGCAGTTTTTCTTTCTTTCTTTCTTTTCACCATTTCTGCCTCTTCTTTTTATCTCTCATCAGGGTGGGAAGATCCCAGTGAGGTGGACAGCACCTGAGGCCATCGCTTACAGAAAGTTCACCTCGGCCAGTGACGTGTGGAGCTACGGCATCGTCATGTGGGAGGTGATGTCATTTGGAGAGAGGCCTTACTGGGACATGTCCAACCAAGATGTAAGTTTTCCTATGTACACAAAAACCTTTGCTTGAGGATGAGATGAGATGAATAATGGAGAGAGGGGAAGTTTTACTCGACAGGATGGGCAGAAACATGTAACTGTAAGCACTAATGTGGCATGGCATCACCACTAATGAAGTAGCAGTTTTTTGTAGCAGTTTAGCAGGAGCTTCAAGTACCTATTTCATAAGATCATGAAAAGGAACATTTAAGCTGGGCTTTATCACTTTTCCCAGCTTCAGTGCAATAAAAAAACAAGTTTGAATCTGAATAAACTGCATCATTAACAGAACGTCCATTTTATGTACAGATGCGGATGTACTTCCTTTTCACCCCTTAGATACATAATCAAGGATAACGCTTAAGAGAGGAAGCTGTAATAAATCACACATTTTTTTTATCAGTTCCCATCTCAGCATCATCACTGATGTCCTTGACTCTGACTTTGAAAGCAGACTTATTATAGGCAGACTCACACTAGCCCCTTTCCTTCCTGGTTGGCTTTTGAGAGCAGTGAATGATTGCTGAGAGCTCTGCTTTGTTCTCCATGTCCGTTTGGAAAAGGTCCACACACACAGACACAGACGCACAGACACACACAGACTCCCATAAACACATAGCCACCAACACAAACACACACAACCATTGGATATAGTCCCATAGTATGAGGTCTCTCTCCCTAAGCTGTCTTAGTGAGAGGACTAGCCAGCCATCAGGCCTCTATGGACCCCACTCCACAAGGAGCGTCCAACCCAGCAGATGTTGCCTCAGTGGGCCAGCAGCAAACACTGCCTGGTGGGACTATGCAGGGAGGAGGACTGGCACCACTCAGCATGTGCGGCTGCTCAGTCCATGTACACACGCATGCACGCACGCACACACATACACACACATACACATACACACACACAACCACTTCTCCATATGCACCATTTGTCAAGATTCTGCTGAGCTGCAGTCAACTCTATAGTTGCCAACCTTCAGAGCAGCCTCTAATTTTTAATGATAGTATCTTTTACACCTGATTTCACATCAAACTCTTACCTTGCAACAATGCATTTTTAAGAAAAGAATACATCTATAGACTACATGTATCTATACTTGTTAAGTGGCTTCACCAGTGTGCAATGCAGCAACCTCTACTCCTTGTATTGTCTACAATGGGGTTTCACAAGTGTAGAATAAACATGTTTTCCTTTGACATATATTACCTCATCTCTAAGTCATCATATGTACTTTTGCTACAAACCATGTATTATATAGATAACAAACAAAACACAAGGATCATTGAATTATGTACTTAACCTCTGCAAAAAGTCTCCAGACCCTCTTCAAGTTCTCTCTGAACTTCACTCAACTCAGAAACACTTGAGTCTTGACTGTGACTCCCCTGAAACACTGTCTAACAAGGCCAGGATGGCCTGTGCTGCCTCGAAGAGAGGTGTCAGGAAGCTGTACTTCACAGTGTTAATTATATGCAATCTGCCCATTCTCCAGTGACTCCTTTCTACAACGACACTACCTTTGCTCCCCTTTCCTTCTCTTTCCTCACTCTGTCCTCCAGGAGTGACATGTGATTGGCTAGAGTCGAGTGGAAGGGCACATCAGCCTGAATGCTAACTGTCGGCTGAGTGACCGGGGAGAGACCCAGGGAGAGAGTGTGTCTGTTCGGGGGTGGGAGTGGGGATGTTGTTGAGACAGTGGCAAGCGTGTCAGGATTACAGAGTGGATATGCTTAATGTCATCAGACACCAAAAACTCAGTCAAACGAGTGTGTTGTTTTTAATGAAGTATATTATTGACAAGCGGCCAGCTTGTAGAAAAACCCTATTAGTGACAGCAGTTGGTTTTAATTATTGCATGACTTTTGTTGTCTGCAGAATTATCAGTTATATCAGAATAGATAACACCTGCACCCCTTCCCACCCTTACTCCCTTAGGTGATTAATGCCATTGAGCAAGACTACCGTCTGCCACCACCCATGGACTGCCCCAGTGCCCTGCACCAGTTAATGCTGGACTGCTGGCAGAAAGACCGCAATGTGCGACCCCGCTTCAACGACATCGTCAGCACCCTGGACAAGATGATCCGTAACCCCACCAGCCTCAAAGCTGTAGCCAACATCCCCGCAGTGTGAGTAAAAACACTTTCTCAACACTTTCTACATAAACACACACATTCACCCTGAAGCAGACATTAAATACACAAAAATATACTTTTCATCTGTTTCTACAGACACTATTTACACTTGTCAGCACCCAGCAAGTAGCTACATGCTTACTTTTTTATCCTCTCATAAAATAAACATGGATTCATTACTGTTGATTGCATTAAACCTGAACTTTTCCTCCCAGGAATTTTTTCTACCCTTCACATTGGCCTTAGAAAGTTCACTTTTTTCACATTTTGTGGTAGTACATAAATTATTCTTAGACCATAATGACAGAGCAAAAACATGTTTTTAGAGAAATTAAAACATACAGAAACATCTCATTTACATACATATTCAGAATGTTTATTCATTTTTTGTGAAGGCCCCACTGGCCTTGATTTGTTTTTGAATCTTACTGGGCATGATTCTGCTGGTTTTTGCAAACCTTGTTTTTTTCTCTCCATAGTTTCTTATAGATCCCCTCAAACTCAGTCAGATTGAATGTAGACTGTCTGTGAACTGAAAGCTTTAGGTTTCTTCAATTCAATTTCCAGGCTTTGGCTGGGCCACTGAGGGTCATTCACAGACTTGTCCTGAAGCCACTTGTTTTGGCTGTGTGGCTTTGGTTTAATGCCATGTTGTAAAGACAACTTTTGTCCCCATGTGAGTTAGAATTTGTGCAATGAAGCGTGTTTTCCTTCAAGGTCCCTTCTCCTGTGTGTAGCTCAGTTTACTCTGTAATTGTGACCAGTTTCCTAATGTCTGACAGAGTGGAGCATCGCTGCAGTATTCGGAGGATAGACGTGACCAAGAGATGAGTGGTATCTCAGTTTCTTAGCTCATTGCAGCACTTGGAGAATCTCTGCTCTTTGTAAACTTTTTATCACAGACAGATGTCAATTGATAGGTGGGGTCAGAATACTTTTCAGTGCACACATTTATACACTTTCTCCTCAATCTTGCATTTTCTCTCTCTTACACACACAACCATGCAAACACTACAACCACAGTTGCTCTCCTTCTCTTTAAATCCCTCTTACGTATACTGCGTCTAAGCATCGCTGTGTATCTCCTCTTCCTCCTTCTCTCTCTCCCCCTCCCCTACAGGCCTTCTCAGCCACTGTTGGACAGATCCATACCTGACTTCAACACCTTCAGCTCAGTAGAGGACTGGCTCTCTGCCATCAAGATGAGCCAGTACAGAGACAACTTCCTCAACTCAGGCTTTACCTCCCTGCAGCTGGTGGCTCAAATGACCTCAGAGTGAGTTCACTGGCTCGTGTGCAAACGACGAGTTTCAAACCCATATGGCGCTTGATGGGCACACTTATATAAAATGACTTGAGTGCATGTATTTTTGGCTTGAATGCACACAGTGACTCAAGTATAATGATTGCATCAAACTAAAGCCTGTATGGGATATGCATAAAAATATGAATCATTAGAACAGAAAATAACATAGTCATTTTGGTGTGAATGTTTCCATCTGTGCTATTCAATTGTACTAATTATATAGATATAATAATTCAACATTTTCTGACAACAAAGTTCCAAAACGTGGATATGGATGTAAATTCTTTTATTACACATTTTCAGAAGCATATGCATTCACTGCTGTTTATTTGGAGTATTTCAAAGGTTGGGTCATGATAACAATTCTCCTAGCACATGTAATATCAGTAGACATAAATATCGCACTCCATTTATTTTAATTAACAATGTTGCTTGGTCTACAAATTTATGTGAAATATAAAATCCGTCTAACAGTTTTTATTAAAAATGTATGCTCGGGGCTTGGTGGCATTTATGCAGTCTCTTTTGCAGTGCAAAGCAACATAGATTACTAATTATTCTCTCAAGTGATAGAATAAATTTTGTAAATTTGTGTTTGCATTTTTTCTAGCTTCCTATCCTGAACTTGTTTTCATACAGTCATGTTAGGACTGTAAATGCACCAGGAAATACAATGCAATTTTTTGACAGTATAATGGCCTCATACTCAGATGATCTTTTCAATCTTCAGTGTGATGGAAATCCTTCCATCTATTGCTTCAAAATAAGTTCTTGGTTTTCAATTTCCTTTTACTTGGCCTCTTTCCCTCTAGGGACTTGCTGAGAATAGGAGTGACCCTTGCAGGCCACCAGAAGAAGATCCTCAGTAATATCCAGTCCATGAGGGTGCAGATGAGCCAGTCGCCCATCACTATGGCATGACTACAGGGGGCGCTGTGCCACGGAACGGGCAGCATTCGCAGGACCAACAACAATGGCAGCCCTCGAATGACCCCCAATCCATCGGAACGCGCCAGAGTGGAGACTATTGTCTTAATCTAATCCACAAACCATGACAACAGGAGACCAGGGTCTACACCACCACTTGGTTAATAGCTATCACACTTCATGCAATCCACGCCAGGAGTTCAGGGTCCAGACTTGATACTGTTTCTTTATCGAGCCACAAAAAGAGGACAGACATTATTTCGCTGTGGGTATAAACAGCCATTCATGTCATTGTGAACCAAAATAACCACCAATCAGATGTCGACACAGGGAACTTCTCACAAGTTCAGACTACATGGTAAAATTAGTGATATTGTACTTCTGTATTATCTGGACTAGAAAATTGTAAACAGAAGAGTGAGACACTTAGAAACAACATGTGACCTGTGATTTTATCCATTCTGTCGTCAATGTGTGCAGTGAAGATGCCTTGACCTGGCCAGAAATAAGTCTCAGAAGAAAAAGCAATTACCAGTAGGAACAATTAGAAGAAGAATACAGGGATGTACAGTGGAGCGCCATTTCAGCTCTCACATCATCTTTTGCTTGTTTGAAGAATTTGACAAAATGTATCGTAAATGAACTGGTGAAAATTCAGAGCTTAGTTATATTTTTGTCTTCTACCATCTGTTTGTTTGTTTGTTTGTTTGTTCGATCACTATAGCAAGATGCCGTCCACTCATATTTAAACTTTAACACTACCTGTGGAGTCCTGGGTGGAAGGCCTTGCCAAAGGACTTCTCAGCCAGCCCCACCCAGATTCAGAGAATATAAATATGTTTATCTCTTGCTAAATATGATTATATCTTTCATAATAAACCTTCATATTGAAGGTGATATGTATGAATATGTATGTACAGAACTCTCTGCTTGCATTTTTGGCAAAGACATGTTTGTTGACTAGATTGTGATAGACACATGCAGTGTGTGGATTCCTACGGTGCCCTGGTTCCCTTCGGACAACTGAACAACGGACACTGGCTTGTTCCAGGGGCACAAGGACAATCCTGTTTGAATCTGACCTGAGAAAAATGTTAAAAGGAATCACAGGGGAAGAATTGGTATTGTAGATCTATATGAACACTTGATGTAGGAGTTAAAATAATTGACAAAAATCCATTTATTGGAGATCATGTTAAATGTGGGTGTACACATGCTGTCTCTTGCTGGTGAGCACTTACTTGTACAGATATGAGTTATGTTATTTTTTTCTTTTTGATCTGTTGTTGTTTGTATTGGGAGTGCTCAGCGCCATCCAGAGGGGAATTAAAGACCACGCCTCGGCCGGCCCAAATCCATGGTAAGTAGCTACTGATCACAGTAAAAACACTACTTAACTTCAAATTGCTCTATATCTGGTAGACTTTATTTTGGGCGAATCCAGTTAGGCTTTCTCATGGGTGCCGCAAATATCTCGGCCAAGGCAAGATTTGCTCCAAGTCTGAGATGCATGGGAGTGGGTTAGACTAATCAAGGCACTGGAAATCGGAGTGAATCAGCATCACTTGTCTACACAGTGAAACTGAACATCTGGGCTGTGGTTTGCCAACAGACGCCCGATGCCATTCCGATGAACATGCAGACTTTAACTGCCCACACGAGCACAGTGCTCACAGTGTAACACAGCCTCCCGTAGACTGCTGACGACAAACTCTCTCACTATATGCAGCTGCCATATGTGTAGGCAGGACGAGCGCAAACTGCCACAGTGCCACTGAGAGTTTCACACGTATGAATCTCTCTATAATTATAAACTGTAGAAATTAGTGTTTCCTCTGGTTGTACTGGATTGCACGATGTCTACATTATTCCCAAAGGATTGTCATGGAAGACTATGAAATGAAATTATGAAATTGTTAATCAACTATGAAATTACACTGCAGTATTTCATTTCTGGATTGTGATTTTTTTTTAATTTTTTTTTTAATCTTGGTATTGTACGTCATGATTGGACTGTGCAATGTGTTTTGTTTTTTGTTGTTGTTTTTTTTTCTTCCCCACTTGCTGGTAACTGGCCTCAGTCTCGAGCTTTGGGGAAGTGTTGATGAAATGTGAGCCACTCTGGCCTTTAGAAATTGAGAGCAAACTGACCTGGGTGTTGCTCTGACAATATTCAGCTGTGGCTGTATGTCAAAGGGAGTCTCTTAGGAAGTCTCCTAGCTCACAGACAATTATCATGAGCTATTGTAGTATCAATTCTTTGCAGTAGCTTTGACCTCAATGAAATCTTTTGGCCCTATTTTAAGAGAGAGATGAGTGACGACAGTTCTCGCCACCTTGCATCCAAAATTAGAAATTGATGGCAGGCCCATTAGCAGATTATTAAGTATACTCACCACCCTCAAGTTATCCTCCTCCTCTTCTGTCTGTCCTGCCCTCTCTCCTGGCTACTCCAGCTGGCTGGCAGATCTCCAACTCATTTATCCTGGGTGTAACCAAGCTGTCCTGGGCCAGGGCAGGAGCTGGGCTGAGCCGGGCTGGGCCAGAGCTGGCCTGAGAAATGGTTGGCTCCATGCTCCAGTGGGCCCAGGCAGGGGTGCAAACATCTGCTGGGACCCCCATCTGACAGGCATCAGCCACAGGGTGGGAGACTGATGGGACCATCAGAAAATAAACATACACACACACACTGAGCAACCGTTAATTATGTTGTTCTCTCGTCTGGTTTCTAGCCTGATGCTTAGTGAAGAAAAAAGCAGGCAGAGACCGACTGAGTGTGTGCATATTATGTGACAAAGAGAGAGGGATGAGTCAGTTTACTGGAGGGTGGGGTTATAGGGCAGGAGTGACATATAAAAGAAAAGCATAAAGTCAGAAACTTAAGTTCATTGAAGTGACTCAGCCACTCTCGCCTTGCAGTGTAGTTTATACGGCAACATCTCATTCAATATAGAAATAATTATAGAAATGTTAATTTCTTTAGTTTGTTAATAGAAAATACTGCATCAAGCAACTGGATTGGCTCATGGACAAAATCCATTGCCTCTTCTTTGCAATTCTCTGAGTCATTGATTTACCAAGTATTCCTAAATATAATCACATACTCCTTGAGATTGGCATAAATCCCTTTCACTGAAGCCCATGATTCAATTTGAATGCATTAGTCCTCCATTCAGCTCCGTCCTATGTATTTGCTTTGCAAACTCAAGAGCCTGTGAATGAGATGATAGAATGTATTCATTATGCAACAGTGTAATTCTTTCTTTCTCCATTTGCTCTGTTTGTCTTCTAAATATCTAACTGTAATGACACTCCAGTGTGATGAATGGAGAGGCGCTTGGCCATACCTCTCTGAACGTTGTCTCATATGGAAGCCATTCATCACCCAGTGATACAAAACACAAGAACAGAGCTTGTTAAATGTTTCACGGTGTTGTAACTGTCTGAGGAGTGACCAACGATCCTCTTAGTTGCTAAATTCATGCCTGTCATTTATAGGTCAGAACAGTGGAAGCCGTGTTCACCTGAAAATAACGTGACGCGACTCTCTGCAAAACTAAACTTATTAAACTACCCCATCTTCTTTTTTTCTTCTGTTACAGACTGCAGACTGAGGGATTTACACACATATAAAACAACATATACACAGCACTTCATGTCCACACACACACATTCACACACACAGTGAAAACCCAGAAGAACTTGCTGTCGGCAGCTGATGGGGAGGAAGACCAGGACAAATGGGACCTTTCCGTGATACCAGTCACAACCTCCATCTATGGTACACAATGGATGGTGAAGCTGAACATGCGTGTGCACATGGCACAGTTTGTTTATTTGTGTGCGTGCGAGAGAGACTGATTTCATGTGTATGCATAGGCACATTTGTGTACAGACATTTATGTGTGCACAGGTACAAAGTTTAAGAGCGTGAACGGTTCCTTTCTTTTTTGTTTATGTTTCTGTATAGCTACCACTTGTAAATTGTGACAAGTATGTGTCAAGAGTTTGTAAGCTGTAACTTTCTGAGAACTATTGTACTAAAATGCACTCAATAAAGGCCTTGGAAAACAAGTCAATCACTTTATGGTGTGTGACTCAGTGGGTGATAATTCTGTTTTCATTAATGGCAAGTCAAGAAAGCAAGGGAGGAAGGGTTATTATCCAGTAACACTACTGTCAGCACTGTGCATGAATATAGCGTCTAATGCTTGGTTTCATAATGGCTGAGGAAATAAACAGCTTTTTGTCATTGACGGTCTGCCTGGCAGCATGTGTTAAAAGCCATCAGCCACTAATAAACGGGCCGTCACTGGCATTAGACGCAACCCCAAAAATTGGCTCTCCAAGAAAAGTGACAATATTTTGACAAACTGGTTGAAATTATCCAACCATCTAAACTCTTCGCATAGTCTCCAACACACAGTTAGCCCATGCACACATACTGTAAAACACAAGCAGTTACAGTACACCCGTAAATGCTAGGTTGCCAGGGACTTGCGGACTACTTCACACAGGAAAGTGTGTTGCGCAGTAATGATATGGTTAATGAGGTGAGTCAAAAGACATGGGAAAGTATCCAACTCTCAGCATTCCTCCATAAATGTTTATTGACTCTAATTGATTGATAATATCCAGCTTCATATTAGCAGGGGGACTGCTGTGCTGGGGCTGTGCCAAACAGAGAGGAAGCCAACAAGATTCATGGAACAGTCAATTTTCCATCTTTTCAAGTTTGTGATAGCACTACTGTCGTCACTTTGTCCTTTTGATGAAGTGCTGAAAGAGTCTGCTGCTCTCCTACAGATCTTTTGACAGAGATACCTGCGCAATGACAATGTGGGTATCTCTGAATTGAGCTTGATTCTGAAAGCGAAAGTCGCAAATTATTTTTTTCCCAAAGATAATGTTCTGGCTCACAGTAGACAAACTTCTATTGTTTGGATCCGTCTGTATCTGCTTGTTTTGATCAGACATTGGTCGTACAACCTTGTATGTTTAAAAAAAAACAGGGTGGGGGATTGAATTAAATTATGATTCACAACATTTCAGCAATAAAAAATTGATTGTCCAACCTGCTGCTTAAAGCGGTTAAACTTTAATTTGTCAGTGTCTTCTACTACAGTATCAACAAAAAAATATCTGGTCTGTGTGTTTTATCAAAATGGGCAGTAAAGACACATGGGTATTGTAGTATTTAGAGCCATTCATCACATCTAAATGACAGATAAAAACACAGTGTCTCAGAAAGGAAGCTGTGATCATTAAGCTGTGTCCATAAGCAAAACCTACAGCGACTGTTAGATTATCCAAGAACTGACTGTGTTTCGTGTCAAATTTAAAGACATATCTGAAATGTGAAGACAGCATGTGGGAAATTATTTCTACAACCAGCAGGTTCTCTCAATTAACAAGTCTACAGCACCAGATTTGGAAATGTAGTCAGACATATTAAAAAAAAAAAAAAAAAAAACGCTCAGGAAGGTGATTACCCAAACTGGCCATTACAGTTACAGGCTGACCTTCTTGTTCAGCTTTGACCTTCGATACATCTCGGAGCAGTGCGTACGCAGATTTCCTGTGCGATGAAGGACCAACATTAGAGATCAGTTCAAGTGCAGTGGTTTTCATCATATGAATAAACCTACTGGTCTTTTACAACCTGTCTGGTTGTAACAGCTCTGCTCTCTTGCCCCTCAGACTTTGTTGCCATGGCTCCAGATCTCTGTAATTACTCCAGATTATTATTGTCACCCATAGAAAGACCCCAGTTGTATTAAATAGAATATTGTCTTTAACGGTTGGGGTCTTACTTAACACTACTCAACACCCTCTCTCATACTGCTGCATGTTTCACAGGAGATTCCTTATGGCTCAGGAGACAATTCAAGGTCGTATGGATGGTTTAATTGTACTTGTAGGGCTCCACTAATAGTTAAAGGAATGTAATGACCATTCATATGGTGATGTTGTTAATAGCATCCTTCCCCTATGCCTTTAGCTTAATTGGGCCTGTTTGTCACTTTAATCAGAGCAATTAGAAAGACAGAGGAAGATACTGCCCTCGTGACAAGCAGTAGTACATTACATTAGAAGTGAAAGCTGATTTGTGTGTGTCTGTGAGCAAGAGAGATGGCATGAGATAGACAGACTGCGGCTGACAGAAAGCCAAAGAGGTGAAGACGGACACGAGCACAGAGCCCGTTCTCTTAAACATATACTTCCCCCGTAACAGGGTGTTTATAATAGACAGAGGAGTAGGTTCATTTTATTTCACATTAAAGTCACAGGAAGTTTGAAAAGTGACTTCTCAGCAGCAAATCTTCACTTTAATCAATATTCCCTGAGCAATCACCTGCGAGAAAGGGATTGGTGCACAGCGGGGAACCCCTGCTGAGAGAAGGGGAGAGAGTTGGAGAAAAAGCAATCCATCCAGCGGTGCAGATCAGAGTGTGGGAGTAGAAAACTTGGAGGGAATACTGAGTGATGGACAGTGTAGGAACATAATGAACTTACTACCATGGCACGGAGACGATGGCACAGAGATAGATAGCGTCCTTGGAGGAAGAGGGAGAGAAATGGTAAAACCAAAGGTAGGCATCTCTCACGTCCTTTTGGTAGCTGTGTCCTTAAAGCACTGGTGTGCGTGTGTGAGCATTTCTAAAATATTTATTTAGCAAAACACAGAGAAAATACCAAAATTCGATCCCCAGTGACTCCCCTCATGAGACTGTCTGAGGCCTAAATCTAATCTCAGCACTTGCTGGCTGCAGGGCCTGGGTAAGCTGCCTGCATATTTACAGTGATCTTGGGGGCCTAGGAAAAGCCCGAAGCACAAACTGCTCGAGGAGACCCGAGTCTGAATGTGGTTCACGAGCTCTGTGGAGGCCTGTGTTGTTTTCTGATGTGCATAATTTTATGACTAATCACACTGCAGTAAAGGTGGTGTTACAAATTAAAAGCAAAATCACAGACCACTATCGTAAACTGTCTGGGACTACACTGGACGGATGAAGCACATTTCCCTCAAAAGATGTTCCCTCGTTTGCTGGCTTTGATTGTGGCGACATGGCGCTGATTGAACTACCCATGGGTGCTAAATTAGGGCGACATTTTGTGATGTTGCTCATTTTCATCAAACCATTCAGTCAACCTTAAAAGAAGTCAACCCTAGAAAGAAGAAAACCTCAAGAAGAGAAAAAGAGGAGGGATCCCTCTTTCAGGACAGAAGGACATTCAGTAGATGTAGACGGCAGGCAGAAATAATAATAAATCATGTAGAAACATGATCATATATTAGATTGTAATGAAAACTGAGGATCTGGCAAGACCACTTCTATCCCATGAAGACCGGAGGATACGACAGGCTTCGTGTACACACAAGACAAACTTCAAGGATGTTATTCATACAGAGATATAATCAAAGAAATAAGAGGCTGAATCTCCTGAAGGAAAAAAATATATATCAGAATTGGAGATGTTTGCCCTCTGCTGTCTGGTCACATGATATTAATAGAATGTAAAAGAGAATATGAGTGAAAGACTGCACTATGCCTCCATAAAAAGTAATAGAGCACATGTAGAGCCCTCTGACTCATGTGGCCACGTGTGGTCTGGCTGAAAATGTATTAACCTTCAGCGTCTTTCTTTTTTTTCCTGCTTCAAAAGCCAAATTTGGCCTTTGCGCAATCCTGCTGAATTCGTCCCACCGTTACACAACAATGAATTTGCATTTCACTTGTTCAGTAATTAAGTTATTGATGGACCTCAGTGAATTTGCTAAATGTGGAAATACTGCTTTGCTTAATCAAGATGTCAGTTGAGGGATTCAAAGTGTATCTCTCTTAATAGTAGAGGACATTTCTCCTTTTATGTATAGGAGGAGAAATCCAGCACCTGGGTCAAATGAGATTTTGTGTCTCAGAGGAGTTCATCAAATTTAATTATGATACATATAATTACCAAAAGCAATCTTCTGTGTGGTAGGAATAATCATTTCAGAGATGTTGGCACCTGCAGGGGCAACGCATAATTTCAAGACAGACTAGAGTGACAGGAGAGAGAGGGAGTGAGAGAGAGAGCGAGGGAGAAAGAGACAGGAAGGCTCCACTGGGAAAACAACAGCAGTCAGACTGCGACAGTGTGCTATTTACTATCCCAAAGAATTACGTTTGATTGTGAAAACATGGCCATCTTTTATCATGGTGGCGCTTGAGACGACATAAACAAACATCTCACAGAAACCAGATGTTTGCAAATGAGCTGGGTTCATCACAACTGTGTGTGAAGAAAGACAAAGTAGTAGTTGTGCAGCAGGTACGGAGCGAACAGTGGGAGCCGGAGGAAGAGGTGAGTTATGATGGCTCCAGGATCACAGCCGTAATTGGTTCTATCTCGGGGTGAGAAGGGGTAGGGGTTATGCGGAGAGACATTACCCGCATTTCACACACACACACACAGACATACACTCTGCTTCACAAGCTCCCCACCTGTCCCAGAAACCCCCCGCAGAGCCTAATCCCACACAGAGCCCCTCTCAGCTCCGCCCGCCTTCGATTGCTGCAAAAATCAATGAAATATTTTCCCACCAAAATGAAGAGGAACAATGGATGAGATCCGCACGTCAAGGTCTTCCTAATTAGAGAGTTCACAGAAAAGGGCTCCTTTTGCTTCATGGCTTGCAGAACAGAGGGAGACAGGGCGGAAGAGAGGAAAGAATGGATGGTGAGTGATGAAGGTCATACACTTCCCACTCGGTGCTGCCTTCTCTCTAATATCAACTTCATAACTCATAACCTTGGCTGCCAAGAGTACATCTGAACTGCTGACATCCCTCCATGTTTCTAGCTATAGCTGTGCACACAGCATGCCATGCCAGAAGCTACAAGCTTTTCCTCTCCTTGTCTCCTTCCCTGATGTGTAAAGAGACATGTCGCAGTGTTTTATCACATCTAACCCTCAAAATGGAAAACTTGCTATATTGTTGTATTATTGAAAGGCCTTCCGATGTAATGTCTTTGCTCTGGGTTAGCGTAGAGAGTAAACTGCCTCTGTCTTGTGTGGAAACTCTACGATGCCCTTAACTTGACTGTCCTCACAGGGTGACGCAAGAAAGAGGATGATAACAGACAAGGTTGACCTCTGTCTAATGAGGATATTTAAATTTCCCTTTGAGTTTGCCTTCAGACTTGCCAGTGTCAAGAAGGACAGATAGACTTTACCCCCACTTCTGCTGTACCTGTATCATCATGACTGCTGATGATTAATTAAAAACCTCCTCAGCACATTACAAAAAAAATAAAGCACATCACTTTTTCTCCATTCTTACAATGACTTCTCAGAATATGTTCTTATGCACGAGCGGTGTGCGGTCGTGATGCATGTGAAGCAGGACTGTGTGGAGCAGTGAAACATTGGTTAATGGCTGTCATTACTGCTCTTAACCAGCACCTGCCATCTGTACAGATGCTCATAGCACTGAGAGCTTCGTTGCATAGATGCACTTCAGTTGGTATTATGGTATTCAGACTCGGCGAAGAGGGATACACTGCACAGTCATACTTTATGTGAAGCTGTTAACTGGCTGCTGCAGAGCTCCAGAGGGGAATATGCAACACATTCAGCTTTATGACTCACCAGTGTAGGCACACTGACTAAAGAATGTATAAAATATATACTTTAGACCCCCTCTTCTGATTGGTTAAAACACCTAATAAAAAAAGGCCTGTGTCAGTAAACATCAAGGTCTTTCTTACCAGTGCTGCTGATGCTGAAGCTAGCAAACACTCTGTTTGACTGGAAGTCACAGGCTGACTATTAACACTGGAAACTGTTGTATCTTGATGACTTGTACTGTGGGTATTAACTACAAAGGTCCTAGTAAATGTTGAGCTGAACTCATTTAATCCATGTCCTCCTCCATCTCTTGCTCACCTCATTTCATGTCATCTCTCTACTTTCATCTAGCAATTAAAAGCCTGAAAACAATAATTATTCTAATCAGAGGAGGACAACGTACAGAGATCAATTAGATGTTCCTGGTCAAATTACATTCCAGTGAAGTGAAAGGTGCACAGTCACATTTTTGACTTGATTAACTCAAGTTAAAATGTTCCTGAACTGAAGTACTGGATTTTAAAAACACTTAAGTAAAAAAGCAAAAAGTACATTTTGTATTTTTGTCAGCACATCACTGTATTGTCCCTTGGTGTATTTACAGAATCTATAATGAGTCTGAAACAACCTGCTGAAGCACTGACTTTCTGGATATAGACCCTGTAGAATAAAAAACTTGCAGGATATCAAACCTCAGAGAAATGGCCACGAAAACACAACTGACTCAACAAAAGGAGCCTGTGTTGGTTCTTGTTTTGTGTCTTGTTTTGATGACGCTCTGCACAGCAAACATTTAAAACAAAAAGGGATTCCTTCCTGAGGTCTGACATTTCAAATGCAGTTGGACCTGCCTCTGAACTGAGCTGTCCAAAAAAATCACAACATAACTGACACTGCAGGAGTGATTGCTTTTACCTATGATGA
>OMNW01012082.1:66216-81174 GCA_900303245.1 Selene dorsalis | reverse complement strand
TCAGGAATCCTGATTTATTTTGGTTGTCTGTCGCTAAGATGCTGAATTGGCTCCTGGAGTAGATGCTTGGCACGCTGTAACCAGTGAATGATTTAATTTCTGGTGCACACTGTGATTTGTAATGCAGCCATCAAGGTTATTGTGGATTGTGTTGTAATCCCGTATCTGCTGGACATCAGAAAGATACAGGGTACTCAATAAATCAATGAATTGATGAATCAAGCAACCAACCAATATGCTTAAATTGTTTTTTCGTTTTTTAAGTTAAGTTAAACAATGGATGATAGATACCTGGCTATATGAGCCACCATGAGTACAGTTGTATTTTCTGTTGTATGTTGGTTGATGATGGTTAGTTGACTGGCTATTTTGCCGTTAATCTAGAAATCAAATTATACCAAACCAGAGGGATAGACTGGAAAGAGTCTGCACACTGATCTGAGGTCTTGGTTTGGATTTCTCCAGGAGATACTGTCTCTGGCTGTGAGTTGTGAAGTCGACCAACACTGTTCTTTCTGCTTTATTCAGCGTGTTCTTGCTGGTGAGCTAATGCTATCTAGCAGCTGGCTGCAGATATCAGACTGATGTCTTGTCAACACAAACAGTGCCATTGAATTAGTGAGTAGACTTTCAGTTCCTGCCCAGTCTCTGCTCAAAGTGATGATGTGATGAAGTTGAAGAATCTACTACTGGAAGTCTATGAGTAGCTGCATGGAAAAATGTTCATTTGTTTTTAAATAAGCATAATGATGATACCCTTGTAAGTGGTTTTAGACCTTTTGCATTTTATAACTGTGAAATGTAATGATAATTTATCCTATATTACAAAAAATAATAAAACAAATAATAATTGGGTTAGGGACATAATATAATTTCAGAAATAAGGTTAGTGTTAGGGTATCATTACAATACGATAATAACTTCATATTCACGAAAATTAAAGCTTGTTGCTGCTTAAAAACATTTACATGTTGTAACTCAATGATCAAGAAACAAACTGATTCTGTGATTTAAAAGTTGAAATTAAACTGAACTGAGGCAGCTTTTTTTATTTTGACTTGAAACGACACCTACACACACCGTCACAGTAAATCAGTCAGCTGGGTTATGGATGTCAAGTTAACATAGTTTGTGATTTATGACAGTTTTAGACGTAACAGTTTAAATGGATAAACAGGAGGCTCTTCTTCTTCTTTCCCAGTCAATTCTGAGTCGACTGATTTCACCACCATCACATAGTCCAACGGGACACTGTCATGGTGGGAGTATCTCAGGCTGCTGTTTGTAAACAACAGTGCAGGGTGAAAGTGAATAATGGATTAACTGGGAATCATACTCTGGATGTGAATAAGCAAAAAGCAAAAAAAAAGCAAAAAAAGACAAAAGACAAGAGACCAAAGCAATAATGGATGTTTCAAAAAGCTCTTCAGACTCCCAACTTAAATTGGTTTTAACTCCACAGAGTGCAGGTTGTAGATGTTTATTTTCATTCAATTGTCAAGCGCTGTTGATGACAAGTTAACAGCCCTGCCACAGAATGCAAATCATGTTGGCTTTCTCATTTCGCTGCCAGGTGGGGCTCTCAATGTGTCGTTCAAGCAAGACTCGCTTCCACTACAGAGCCTCAATAATGTATAATTGAAAACTCTGAAATGGTTCCATTGTCAGCCACTGTTGTTAAGTCCCGGCTTCAATGCTTGTCATTGTGACAAGCTACAAAATACCTATTTTTAATCCCTCTAACACCTTTACAAGTGAAACATGTCACTTCTTTTTAAAAGCAGAAGGACAGAAGGGAGACGTGTTGCTATAATTAACCATGTGTGATTGTTTGACCTAGTGTATGACTACATTTAAATGCTTTTCGAGCGACATAGTGTAATCTTCAGCATCATGACATGGAAGTACAGAATGTTCCCTCCATTGCAATGAAAAAAATTACATTACATGTTGGGGAAATGAGGAGAAAAGCCTCAGGATTAAAGCCTTGACTAGATTTTCCTTATGAGAATCTCTGCTGCACGAGCACAAAACATAAAACAAGATATCCTGTCTGGGATTCTACACTAGTATGTTGTAGAAATTTTTGACCACTCATATACACTCTGCCTGCAGCCACAGCTATAAATGGCTCTCCTGATGACAGTTTTGTGCATTATAATACCACTTACTGTCATATAAATCACGTCTTACAAGAGAAGACACAGAAATTCTGCAGTGAGTGCTGAAGACTTGGTGTAATTCTCTCTGAGGAGAAAAGAGAAGAGAGTGGAATTGCAAGTCTTGACAGCTCCGAGTGTTCTCTTCACATACACACTTGTGTCTTGACCACCTGCTACACCCTGCTTGGGCTATAGCAAACTGATAATGGTGTCGCTGCTGAGGAAATTTCCTACAAAGGAAATTCTCCTAGACAGAAATGTAGTTATAGTACACAAGATGTCTCTAACAGATGCATCTGAGCTAAGAGGAATTTTACTTGGTGATCACACCTTCCAATAAAGAACAGACATCAGCTTTCTTAGGGGTATAAAGCTTTGTGTGTTGCCATTAGTTACCATCTTTAGATCGGTGGTAATAACATTTTTGTCTTCACAATGAGCAGAGAGAAACACAGCCAGCAGCGATGTAAATGTGCCTGTGTGCAATAATGGTTTGGCTCTTTCTCTGCATCTGTGCTTTGATGTGAGCAACAGTTGAAACAGTGGAGTCATCACTGTAAGCACACATGTAGGATTTACAGACACACTCTTATGCAGGTTTTGCTTTTTCCATTGGTGTTTTGTTTTTCTTGTTGTTTTGAACACTTTCTTGTCCACATATGAACTTTAACAACTTTTAGTGATACAAGATGGCATTTATCAAATCTTGTGTTGTAACAGCTCATAGGTGGTTAAAACTACCACTGGCAGCTCTGAGCACTTGGGAGTTATAGCAATACCATCATGCTTTTGAGATGAAGCGCTCTCTTTCAACAAGAGACTAACAGCTGTAATAACAAAATACACACTGATCAACACACTGAATGCACAGTGCGCTAGAGGAAGTCTATATCCTTCCCTCCATTCTTGGACCACACAAAGAGCGCCACGAGGCGGATCATATTTACACACAGTGTGCGTGTGGTGGGGCCCCCTTTAGCAATTAATCAGACTATAGCTCCATCGTATGAAAGCAGGGGACCTGGAATATGAATGGAGTTTTCCTATAAGTAATCCATGTAAACCTTCACGATTTGTACCAAACACCTTGCAGGGTTTGACTTGACAAAGATGGAGAGCAAATATTTTTTACCGGGAATGGCCAGCTAATAATGCACAGTACACATGAGGATAGTTTGATACTGCAGGCTGAGAAAGTGGATATATGATGCCCACTTGCAGAGCGTCCTCGATTTGTTACTCGGGCAGGAGGAGAATTGCAATATTTTCTTGTTTTAAATGAAGGACACTCATTTTTCATCCTTGCACTGGACAAAATAACTTGAAAAAGGAAATAAAGAAATGACTGGCTGATGTGAGGAAAAGGGAAGCACTAGCAGTTTGGGATAACAGAGGTTGACAACAGAGTGGCAACAAATCACAAAGATGTATGTTCAAATGATCAAAAAAAAAGGGGGGGGATTATCGCCTCAAGGCAGCATCGTGCCCCTTCCATCTATCCAAGGGTGCTACCCAGTTGAAATCTGTACATGCAGCCTCAGCATGTGAGGTCACCCTCGTCCCCAGTCTTTGACAGAACAACCAGTTCTGTCATTGACAAATTGGCTAATAGCAGCTTTTGTCGGGGCCACCATAATGAGGCAACCTGGTGAGGTAACAGCTTTATATTCGTGGTGATTTTTCCGGGGTGAACCACTCAGTTGTCATACTGCCTTTTGAAATCAAAGCGGTCACAAGCGACAGCATGTCTAACGAAAACACGTGTGGCTTGGCTACAGCGTGTGTGTGTGTCAGTCAGCTCCTTTGTTATTCTATATGTGTCGAGCGTCTGGGAGGAACATCATTGTCTTTGTTGCTGTGGGGGGAGCGGGCTCAGCCATTACGGCATCATGTGGCCTTGCCTAATTGTCTCTAAGCATTTTTCTTACCATTCATCGACTCTGAATAAAAGCCAGTGGAAAAGGAGCCGAGACGAAGGGACTGTTGATTCTGTGTTGTATGTGCGAGAGATTCAGAATTCAAGGTGGGAGCGGTGAGCAAGAACAAAAGCCACTACAAAAGACTGAGGTATGTATGAAATTGAAAGGGGGAGAGAGAGTGGGAGAGAGAGAGAGAGAGAGAGAGAGAGAGGGGGAAAAAAAGACGTTTATAAAAGCACACAACTAACAGGATGCTGTTCCAACAAAGATGCGAGAATAGTCACATATGTGAGGGTCAGCGTACTTACACTCGCAATCCAGATTTTTAATGAGAGACAGATGTGCGAGGCAGTACTGTAGACAGATCACTAGATATCTGACTAAAAAGAGAGGAAAGACAAAAACAGAGGGGTAGAGGAGTTGTGTTTCTTTTTCACTTTGAGAACATCTAGGTAGGAACACAACACAAGTAAATAGAGACAATAGAGAGCTCCATCGCCTAATCACTACTCCTTCGTGTCTACTCTCTCCTCTTCATTTCTGTCTTTGTTTGAACTCCTCATTTCTTGCATTTCCTTTTCTACCCTGATTAGTATTGTCCTGTCAACACCTGCCATATTTCCTTGACACATTGCCATTAAGTGCACAGAGAAATTGCTTTAAATTGAATACTGAGAGCTCTCTAAGACTGTTTGTGCTCTGCTGACAAGCTTTTTAATTAAGGTGGCTAAACAAACATGTTTTGCACCAGTACAAAACAATACAGGTCCCTTCAGAGTGTCTGACTGTGAACCGTTGATAATAGCTGTGGTGTATTGCCAGTAATTCACATTGGACAGCCTAGACATGAGTGGTAGTCATCAAAGGAAAACAAGGCATAATGTAATCTGTTCCTGGAGGCTATGGAAGGTGCATTTCACCTACGTGGGTGAGTGTACGTATAATCTTATTCACCCACAATCCAACTAACAATAAACAATTTTACCAAACCTTTTATTTCAATGATATGCAACCAGTTTTCCTTTGAATATTTTTTTTTAAATTAAAAATTTTGGGGGGGGACAATAATATCACATAGATTTGTTTCCCTCTCCTACACAACACTGCGACATTGCTTCATTTTGCCATTCAGGCAACTGAAATATGATTAAACCTGCATTTTTTTTGTCCATTTCATTATGAGAAACAAGCTGAAAACATAACACTCATAATATCAATTTTTTGTGTCGGTAATGTGAACCAAATAACAAACAGCTATCGATTTATGCATCCAGCAGATATAGAGCAACATTACCCTTCACTGGGGTCATACAAATCTAAGTCCAATATTCACTCTTCTTTCAGCTCTCTTTTTGCCTTCCATCGGCTCCTGAGAAAAAAATGCCTGACTGAAAGTATGACTTGAGCTGCTAAACGCTTCACTACATTCAGGTAGTTGCTAACTTGACATCTGTCACCCATTTCAGAGCACAAAAAGAAAGAGCGACTCAAATGACAACTGTCTTTAAGATCACACATAGTGAAGTGTTGAAAATATTGATTACAATTGATCGGTGGTTTGACAGCATCTGATAAAAAAGAAAAATCACTAAATGACTACATGGCCATTCGGGCACAACCATTAAATGTAGCTCCAGACTGCCCCTAAATGGAGGCATTTTGCCCCTAAATTTGGATTCAGAGCAAGTAAATTTTTCATCTACTGTCTAAGTTCAACCAGTAGATTTTCTGTTAGTTTTTTTTAATACAGTAGTGAAGTGTGGAAGGAACGACTCAAAGAATCTCGAATCTGTCATTACAGGTCGCAGGCCAATGTGTGTGAGGATCATGAATGAAAATGAATGTGAATATTTGCTTTGCGAATAATAATGTGAATATTTGCTTTGCAAGTCGATTTACGGTCGATTTACGGCCCTAAATTTTCTGCTTGAGCTCCTAAAATTTTAAGTTAGAGGCCACTGTGCTCCTGGTAAAAAAAGTTAGTCTGGAGCCCTGGGCCTAATTGATAATACATATCACTGTCCTCTCCTACAACTGCAAAGTATCAGTAACTTGAAATAATGAGCAATAGCCTGAGTAATTTTCATTCATGTGGTTATGTCATTTCAAAATAATAATCAACACGGCTGCTGTTGAAATTGACTGCAGTTAAACAATCTTTCCCTAATTCTTCCCTGGTTTCTCTTCCTATGCAGTTAGAAGCAGTGTTGTGATCTTTAAATTAACCAAAACTTAAATAAATACTTAACTAAATACCTTGTAACTGTAGTTTGTGAGTTTGAACATTTCACTATGAGTGAAAAACAGAGCCTTTAACAGTCAGCCTTAATACTTCAGCAGATAGCGACAGCAGATGACACACAAATAGATAATACGCATATTAAAGAGTCTTTATTACAGTTTTTCATTAGCATTCGCTGTGCTCTGTGAGCCTTCATGAATTCTTCATTCACTAGGAGATGTAATGAAGTCTTCCTTGTAATTTGCCCCATCAATAATTAGGAGACCTCACTGAATGGTCTCTGGAAATGGTGGCTGTGAGAAATCCTACCATTAATATTGCATTGAACTCTTTCAGGCTTATTAGCAAGGCTAGGTCCTCAATGAGCCAATAGTCCTTAGTATTGTCAATATTTTATCCTTATGTACCTTTGTCGATTGAGATGGGACTTCAAGTGTTAAGGTTAATGACCCCGAACATGAGGGTCAAGAAGGCAATGGAGAGCTGTTGAGCCATAAGAATAACAGAGTTAACAAAAATGTTCTCTGTCAAAGTTTGCAATTGGGTCACTGTAACTCTGAATCACTTTTCAAACTTTCAAATCACCTTTGCTGCAGTAAGCTTTCTTTTTCTTTCTTGCTTGCTTGCTTTCTTCTTTTTTTTTTGCTGAAGAGATGTTAAAGCAGAAATGCTATCCCCTGATGTGGCACCATGCTGTTTTTTTAAAAAATAAATAAATAAATAAACTACTGCTTTAAATGCATTGCAGCTTAATTTCTCCTTCAGTGTTATTTCAATCTGGTCAAGATCCATATGGGTGCCTTTCTCTGTAACACAGAAAAAAAGAAAAAGAAAAAGTCTTTCATTTTCCCGTGGCATTCTAATCAAAACTCTCCCTGGTAATTACTGACTGAGGAGAGTCCAGGTACTGGAAACAGTCAGGGGCATTCACACACTCTTAAATGGCACTAGTTGTTTACAAGTCCACCTACACACACCATTAATGGGCTGCACATAGCCCAGTCATAAATATGCATTCTCACCTTGGCTGATGGTTTCAAAACCTAGACCACAGAATGAAAAGAGCAAAAAAATAGTGTGTCTGTATAACTGGCGGTAAGCAAAGGTAATATGCAAATTTAGAGCTTGTCTGTCTGCAGTATTGTATTGAATGGGGAGCTGCTTTTTGATATGTGTGAATAGGACTTGATCAAACAGCATGGATGTTGGGTATGTTTTTTCCTCTTTCAATGATCTGCACTGTAACATCTTTTCTGTCCGGTGTCTTCCTTGAAATTTATTGCTCCTAAATAGAAAGAAAATTAAAAGCTGCCCGGCTTAAATCAAAAGTACGTTAAAATATGTGTGGTATCAGAGACAATTAAGGTGCTGGGTTATACAAAAAGCTGCCGTGACTTTGAATAACCATGACCATTAATTGTACATCAAACACACCCAGAAAGAGACTTTTTTTCATTGTGAGTCAACGCTCTGTCAGCATACAATGCTAGAAAACAATAAAGATGTTATCCTCTACACAGCGCCCTGACAGCTATTGAGTTGTCATTATACGATCATGAAGTCATTTCCATGCCTAACTTGAAAGCATATTATTATGATTAAAAACAAGAGGGAATGTCAATCAATGTCATGCCATTATTGCCTCATATTCTGCCTCTGGAGATCCCCACATGCTCATGTTTCATTTTTCTCTCCCATTTATATTATGATCCTATTACTATCACAGTGGGGGGCATTTTATTGCACCCCCCCCCCAAAAAGACCTGAACAAAGTGTTTACTTAAACATATAATCTTGGAATTTCAAGAGACAAGACTGATGAGTAAAATTACTGAATATATCATCAGCCAGACTAGACAGGCTGTTTGATGTAAGGGGTCCACTGCTTTTATCCTCACATAGAACAACACCACGACTGGTTTTATATTCAATGAAATTACAGACCCTGTAAGTACATCCCCATTTTCTGCTGGAACCCAGCGTATTTAAAAATGCAATAGAGCTGTGTGGGGCCATCTTTTATCTTGGTAACCTCTAAATATAGGTGGGACTATGTGTTCCTCATAATATGATATAGCCAGGATATTCACAGGACCATGTGCTGCATTTCCTGCCACTGAAGTTGAATACATCTCTTATTCATGTATGACACCATCTCACCACCAGCACTTGTCAAAACTTGCAAACTATACTTTTGGAGTTACATAAGGGCAGCAGCTATATCTGAGAGGGACCAACTGCTGCTGCTGTTGGTTGGCCAGTGCACCCCCATCTGAAAAATATGAACTATATTTTCACACGCAGAATTTGTATTAGCATAACATGCTGAGAAGAATCCCTATGATTAGCACATAACACAGTGTGGAGTTGCCCTGTAAGGTGCTGTAAGCTTGGTTTCAACTTTTAATGATTTGTCATATCATTCAGTATTGGTGACCGATAATCCAGACCAGAAATCTAACGAACAACAACAACAACAACAAGGAACTTTTAGTTTATCTGCTTCATCAGTGTATCTTCCTGGTAACATAATTAAAGAGCAACCATCATCATGTTCTGATTTGGGCCACAAATCCATGTGACAAAACTTTTTTTTTAACAAGGTCATGCCAATTCCATACCATGTGACACATGCATAAGTAAAATGTAAATATGTTATTCTCTCATTAAAACTGAGCAACACTCCTCTAAATGTTCATGAATAATATTGTGTTCCTGCACAACTTTGATTTCTCACTGTCCAATTCTGAAAGAACCCAGACATCCACATGCTAACAAAACTATGTGATCCAATATTTAAAGCATTCGTCCAGGATCAGTTTCATTTTCACTTTTCTTTTTGTAACTAATAACCCAGTGTTAAATGTCTTTCTCCCACAGCACTTTGAGAAAAATTCCAAGTGAATGCACAGAAACATCGCTGAGTACAAGAGCGTTATTGCGTGACTGTGTGGAAGACCTTGACTTGGACTCTGCCGTGGTTAAAGCAGCCCGGGGTGAATTCCTTATCTGCATATCCGTGGCTCTGCATTTCTCCTGTTTTCAACATAAAAGTATAGGCGCTGGCTAATTAGACTTCCTGGGTCAAAGGTTACAGAGCTGGAGGAGAAGAGGGTCCTCCAGGGAAGGGCATGTCCAGATGTGGCTTTCCTTTTTCTTCACATCACTTCTATTTTCCATCATACCTGCTAGTCGTGCAGAACAGCTTGCGGACAGCTGCACATTATACCTACAAGAATGGTTAAATAACCTGTTCACGGATACATGGATTCTATATTTTTCTCCAGTGTGTTGACATATTGAGGCTATTTGTGCAGATATATGTTACATTCACAAAGCACTGTGACACAATTGCTTCTGACACAGGATTTGTCGTGGCTGTTTTTATTATTGTCAGTCAAAAGATTTAAAGCTGACACCAAGGCTGCTCTATTCTATAACTCTCAGACTGCAGTTAATTCAAACCATTGTGCAGGAAATAAATGGGAAAATCCCCAGCTTAAAGACGGTTGTATTCAACTACACACATCATCAATTACTAAACTCTGTCACTTTGATTCATAAGTGGCCCATGAACAATATCCCAACACATGAGCAGCCTCTTCATTATCTTCAATTACAGAGAGGGGGACATCTGCAAACACATACTGAGTTTGCCAGCTTTACAACATAAGAAGGAAAAAGCAGATTGTTTGGGATATATTAAAACAAATATCCATTCCATACAAATGGTTTGTGTGTGCAGCCTGAAAGCACTGCTGACATAAGGCAGAATAGGACCGAAATTCAGGATTTGGGCTGTTTTGTGTCTGATTGCAGAAGTGCAATAGGCACAGAGTGAGAGCTGAGCTGATGAATGCTTTAGACCGATCCTCACACAACATGCTGCTCAGAATGAAATATATTCCCAATCCGGACTAACTGCATTATCCAATTTCCATCCACGGCAGTAAGAGATAATAAAGCGAGTAAATGCAAATGTAAATGCTTCAGTACATGAGGCATAATTGCCCTATTAATTGCTTGTTTGCTGCAGAAATGTTGCTAGGCTTTGGTACAATATCTCAGAGCTTGTCCCAGCGGACAGATATCCCCTCCTCTAGCAGCCGGCCTCGCTCTCTGTCCTCTGTCTTCCTTCCTGTAGCTTGTGTTTACTGTATGTACTGAGGCAGAGAGCAGCAGTCTCATCACCATCATTTCAATGAGAGATGGAGTCATCATCAGCCAAGTCCCATCTCCGTGGCCCCAACACAATTGGAAAGAGACAGAGGGTGGTGCTGTGTTACTATGACGACCACATCAAATTGGTCAAAGTGAGACTAGTCAAGCTAAAAAACTTCTAGCTTCTTCCTTGTTTTGTTTTCTTTTTCTTTTTTCTCTAAGATTGTTCTGATATGCTAATCCATCAGCAGCAGTAGTAGCAGTGGGGTGAAGCAAGGTGGCGGGTGAAGAGTGGGAATAAAATTGTAATAAGGCAGCTGTGAGGGACACCAATCTGCAGGGAAAGCTACTTTATGCAGAAATCCAATTTAAGAGATTGGCTTAGCGGCTGAGTCATTGAAGGTAAATCCAATGGTAATTATAGGTAAATCAAAGGTGAAAGCATGCAAAACACTCCCGTACACAACTCTCTCTCCCCTCCTCTCTCTCTCATTTGCTCTCTCTACACCCCCCACCCTTCCCCACTATACTCATTACTACATATCACTATGTTGCTTACTAAATAGACATGGAAGCAAGGTGCATGGCATGAAATAATATAACCATATCTGTGGCCCTTAGCCCTCATGACTTTAATGAACTTGGCATTTCAACTACACTTCATTTACAACAAAGATATTTAAGTAATTAAACAATGTTCTATTATTTCAATGCCACTGGGCAATTTAAATGTTGTTTTAAGGGTCCCATTGTTATTAAGCAGTCTAGATGTTAAATAAATATAGTAAAGTAACAAAATGCTCAATTTCCACAGAAATGTACACCCTGTATTCCAAAAGTGTGTCTATTTTTATTTTTATTTTTTCTGTAGTACCAGAGCATTTTAGTCTGAATTTGTCTGTCAGTTCGGCTCATTTCACTGCTGACTGAGCATCACCAATTGTGTTTACCTGTGAGTTTTATCAAGGTACACTAGTAGACTACAGTCCTTTAACTGTGTATGACCTGGCTGTGCATCATAATACAAAATAGCCAGCCAATCAGAGGCTCAGAGAGTGACACAAAAAGCGTTCTTCCTGACACAACAGAGATACTTTTGCCGCTGCCAGACAAATTCCCCTGAGCACTGTAAAGGTGAAAAAACAAACGTAGTATTTCAATACTTTGCATCATTTGCATATGTTTGACTCATGAACAGACATGAACTAACTCCAATGATTATTTTAAGCCGTCTTCGAGGGAGAGTAGCTACAGGACTAAATCATCTCTATTTATTACACACAGTTTGTCTGATTGTGGATGGGTGAATATCTGAACTCTTTGAGATGACTTTGATTCCCTGAAGCTTTATGCAAACTGACAATTCTGGATCCTTAGTCTTCTGAGATCTGAGATCTCTCCTTTGAGAGGCAAGGCTGAAATACCTTGTGAACAGCAAACTTGTGTCTTTTATATACCTAAGTATTTAAAAGTTTGCCTAACCCACACCTCTAATGGTCTCATTGATTGGACTCCTGGTTTACTGACTCTTGACAGCCTACATTGTGAGTGTTTGAATAATGTGCTCAGTCTTGAAAAGAGCAAAACCATAATTTGTGTGCTAAGGATTGTATTTGTTCTAAATTATAACATAGGAACTAACTACACTTTAGGACAAATTTATCTATGAATGGAGGTTATTCCAAAGGGTCCAGTTAGTTTTTCTTGCCACCGTATATCATTAACTACAGCTAAAGCAAAGATAATGATCACTGTTAAAGTGTGCCAACTTAAGACACCTCCTGCTGGGTAAACGCCAACTTCCCACTGGGGGCAGATGATTGTGAGGGAAGGCAACAAAAACAGTCAAATTTTCATAGCCAAAGAAACTAATTCATCAGACAATAGCAAAGCAATAAGAGGAACATGAGGTATTTTTTTGAGATGGTGACATATAATCCATGGTTTGACATTATGGAATGACATTTTAGAAGTAGCTTCCCTGGTTTCCTATTTGTTCTGCCCACTGAGACGCACAGAAGCAGTAATTTGTTAGATTGTAGATAGGGGGCTAATAAATAGCCGAGCTAGCAGCTCACAAGTCATTTATACTGACCTTTTATTTCAGGCAAAATCAATTTTCTGTTAATATGCTGCTAATAAGGAGACACCTTTTATTTGTCTGGCTCTCAAACTGCATTGATGCTTTTTAGCGGGGTTGTGGCCAGATTTCCTGCCACTGCATTTTGATTTGTTGACTGAAATCAGCCACTTTGAGATGGTTCACTGAGAGCTGTAAAGGTGAATATTAATGTGCCAGCCACAATGAAACTGGTGTAAAACACAAGAAAACAAGAGCAGACAGCAGGGTTCAATCTGTTTTTTGTTTTTTTCAGAAAAACAGCTCTGTATGGGGTTTACAAAGCCACCTAATCTATATTTGTGCAGTGGGTTGCCAGATTTTGTCCCCTGACACACTAACTTGGCATTGCTCATTTATTTTCATTTTGATAAACTGTTGACACATTCACATCTTAGACTTGCAGATGTGTGTGAGAAAAGTACTTGTCATTAACACTGCCACCACTATTTAAAGTCTACTGAAACAACAAACAAGTTACAACATCTCTCTTCTCTCATCTTCATATGTTTAATGCACATTATCTGTTTATATTCATTCTCTATCAGTGGTTTTAATCGCTGTTGCTCTATTTGGTCACACCAAGAGTGGAGTCAACTGTGTGTAATGAAAATGAAGCAACAGCAAAAGCAATCAGTTATTTACTGTGTTAATGTGGCTTTTGTTCTGCCTTCCATCTATTTCCAAATTCCAAACTCTGGCAAATCAAATAGCAGAGCAGATCACAGCTACCACTGTCTAAAATCTTGGTGAATGCTGTGAGAGATGGCTGGAAATACAGTTTATATACATAGTTGAAATGATGCTGTGATCAACAGCTTGGCTCAATAAAGGCTGATAAGCAAGTGTTTGAGGTTAGGTTTTTTTGACAAAACAGTCAAGTTGAGCCATTATGCACAATATTGCTGGTCATGCATACATACGTCAAAGACTGTTTGATGGTCCCATGATTTGGTTGCAAGGCAGCGTGGTTAATCTCTAAAGGTCTGGGGTGAAGACATATCAGCGTGTCTGTTGTTACCTATTGTCTCCGTGTGATTTATTCTCTCCATCTCCTTGGAGAAACATAAAAAGACTGTGAAAGGGATCCAGGAGGCCTAGCAGCTGTATTATGGAGATTTGAGCCACCAAAACACTTATGCAAACAGGCGTTGAGATCACAAATGCCAGCCTTGCTCATAGCACAAAAACCTTGTATTGTCACTTCCTCCCCCTTCCCTGCATTTTTACTCTTCTCACTTACCTCTACTTCCCAATTTATATGTAAATTCCGTCTTCCTTAAACAATGCTATATGCACGTCTATCCTTTAGTGGCAGAGGCCCAAAAATCTACAGTAAATAGCCTGAGCCCTCGCATGGAAAGCAACCATATGAGTCATTGCAATTTAGTACTTTAACTGTAGCCTTGTGAAAACACCAAATGACACCTAAAAGTGTACAATTTTTACCAATGGAAGCTTGAAACTAAAAAGAGGGACATTTGTGTTATACAAGAGTGTGTGTGTTTCTATCTATCCAAAACAATGTACTGCTGATCTCACCGACGTCTATACTTTTTCTATACAGCACTAGAGAAACACACCAAATTGCATTTAATGAAGGTATATCCGTAGTTTATTCATTTGTATTGACACGCACCCACACAAATGCATTCACGCAGGAACACGCAATTCCGTGAATTCTATTGTTCCATTGTTTTTTTCCTCCAAGGAGTGCTCTACCCTAATGATCATTTATTGATACATTCATGAAACATTTATCATCATTAACTAATTGCTATTTGCTTGCTTTTAATGATTAATGACCTCAAATGAATGTGGAATTCTTTGTTTGATCTCATAATATTGGATGGAGTCTGGACAACAGCACCTGCAAAAAATTCACCTCCATAATCAGCAACAAATGTGCCTCTTTAATGTGCTTCTTTATTTCCTCAGAACACCTCAGTGGGAAAACAGAGGAGGGCTTCTAATGGGACTGTCCAAAGGAAAAAAAACACACACTTTTATATATTTATATTTTAAGATTACCCCATGCTGAGCTTGAGGGCTTTGAGAAAATAACTTGATAAGAAATTCTCAGAACTTGCAAGCTTTATTTGATGCCCCACCGCTGTGAGGCGATTGCCCAAACAATATTTTGATAAATATGTTTCTGGAACTTTTCACTTTGGATAAAACCCCATGGATAAAAACTGCAGCAGCTGTCAACAGATGGTGGCCAAAAAGTGTTCAAACATTTGTACTTCCCCCACTTCCAGAAAATAAGCTCACTATCAAAGCAGAGTGTTAAAACACAGGGAATTATTTTCAAGACAATTATGTTCCACTTATGACTGCACTTTTGACTGGTGT
>OMNW01012082.1:53697-63913 GCA_900303245.1 Selene dorsalis | reverse complement strand
GAAACCAGTTTAAAAATACCAAGACACTTGTTGATAGCAGCATTTTTGTACTAAAGGTTTCACTTTGCCAGCTGTGCCAGCTGATTATCAATAGTAAATGAAACTGAATATACACCCACTTATGTGCAACTATTTTGTATTTCTCAAATCCACTTATTTTATTAGTAACAACAATGTACTGAGTGGTATACAGGACCAGCTGAAACCACAGCACACATCACACATTTTGCCATAGAGCCAAAGTCAAAGTTTTTTTTTAAACCATGAACTAAAGGGTTTGCTTGTCTCTTGTGTTTCACAGAGCCAAGCACATCTCCATTTACTTTTTGACAGCTTTATCATTCTCCAATGCATTAGAGCCTTCCTTCAATAAGCATGGCCTTGCTGGCTATAGGCTGAATCACCTGGAAGCACAATTCCTGAGTCCTGTAACACCCCTCACCCTCCTCTCGCTTATTTCCCCCCTTGGAGCTACACTGATCTTATTCATGGCCTCTCTGGAATCCAACTAACGCAAATCAGTCGTAGCGTCGGAGAAGTTTAATCCCTGAATATAGCCCTAAATCCAGCATTTTCCCATCTCTATGAGTCTTAATGTGACTCTTCACACATGTATCCATCACACTCCAAAAGAAGATTGAAACAGTGTTTTATACTTAAATTTCGCACTTTGCTCCTACATTTCACAGGCACTCAACCTCTTAGTTAGGACCCAAGTTATTAATGTGCTGTGTTCAGCTCGCCACACATTTGCACACACATGCACTTTCGGGTGAAGGGCGTTTCATAAAGCAGTGCATTATTGTTATTAGAGCATGGGCAATGCGCCCAGTTGCCAGTGCCGGGTTGAGCGGAAGCAGTCATTAAATTTAAATTGAGCAATATTTTCTTTTCGATGCTGTGGGAACTCCTGTACTGTGGATTCATAGTAGCTTGGCACTACTCGTTTATTTGTTGCATAAACCCACCTTTATTTGCCTCACCCATATAATGTAGGCGTTCATCACAGGTACACTTTAATAAATCTGATGCATGATGCTAAATTGCTAACTCATTTGCATCCCACTGATGATGGAAATTATTAGTTGACTGTAATTTCTTATTTAAAAGGGTTAAACAAAGGTGCAGCTGCATTATTCAACCGAGTTGTGGTTGGAAAAAAGGCAGATCAGTTGAAAAGTATGAGTAGGAAAACATGCTTCCACATTAATATAAATTGATGCAGGGGCATAACAGCCCATATACAGGTGCACTGTATGTACGGAGATAGCTACATCATCCATATTCAAACAGCTTCAACTATTCAACATGAGGCTGCAACATGCATTATCAGTCCTGCCCTCCTCCTCTTCAGTTGGTCAGGTTCACTCTTCAACACTTGCCAATCATTCTGCTGTGTACTTTGAAATGGTCTTTAGCCTGAGGCTGAAGTAACTGGTGTATCTAAAGCCAGCTCAGGCTCTGAAAAAAGCAGCTGGTCAGTGTAAGCAATTGAGTAAAAAAGAAAAAAAAAACAAAACAAAAAAACACCAATGCTCACCCACATTTTTCAGAAAGCATTGTCCGTTACACATTCTGCTGGGTCACCTTTTTCTTATTGCTTTCTGAGCTGGGAATTACAATGATTGGTCTGGCTGGAGTGCAATTCTGAGATTTTCTACATCACAAAAATGACATGTACCTTTGAAAATCTATGCCCTGATTCATCTTTACCATCACAAAACGTTGAGGGAAAAAATGTTTTGTTTAGGCTCAAATACACAAAAACACACAGAACCAACATCAGACATCCATGTTGAAATATCTGACAGGCCAAGAATACAAATGATGCACACCAGTAGGAAATCGAATATTCCCACAATAATCCTGAATATCGTGGTGCGTAACATAAAATGTCCTTGAGGCTTTGACATTTTACGCTTGTAGTGTGGTATAATAAAACTTGCTGCATAGTCTCTTGGTCTCTTGCCTCCTCCTCCAGAGAGTCATTATCAGAAAACATTGTAACACATGTCCAATCTTTATTTTGATGTTTAATGTTGTGTTTTGCAGGTTGAAGTGCACTTCAATTCCACATGGTGTTTTTCATTCTTATCTTAGATGCCAACATAATGAAAGAGCACCTCTCCTATTATCCATTCAGTCAAAGACTGGCAAAGCAGTTAACTGCATGGCTCCTCTACCCCTCGTGCTTTGATCTTCCCTTGGCATTCTCTCAGCCTCAACCCCGTTTTCATCGGTGTGCATTAGCTAACAAAAGAGAGTGAAGAGAGGATAGATATCTCCCTGAGAACGGAGAGATCTCCACCTAGGGACTTCAAAGCAGGCTTTGAAGTTGGGCAGGAGACAGCAGCATACACAGAAGAGAGGAGTCTCTCCACTGTCCTACTATGCTGCATCGTTAACTCTTGACTGCTATTCACTCTATTTAGTTATTGAACGAGGTGTGACTCCTCTGTAGTGTTTTCTGCAGACCGATAATTCCTTTAATAGTACACAGCTGTCTCTATATTTCAGCGCCAGTCTCAGGATGTGTTAAGGTCAAGAACCGTCCTCTAATCTCATCAAAATCAAAAGACTGGAGTTTAAAACAAGAATACTCATGCACTGTGTTTCTTTAGGCTTATCTCAAAAAATGTGATAAACATCTTACAGTATTTACCCAAAAAATTAAGTTGTGTGGGATTAAACCCCACTGTACAATGCTGATTATTGGAGGGTGTGAACTCTTATCAGACTTTAGAGGTAGCATTATCAGTCTGTGACCCTGTCTCACAAAATTAAGTTTATTGTTTTCCTAATTATGGTGGTGACAAACATATTTGCTAGCTTGATTATGCTCAAGGGTAATGTTTTCTTTTTTGTGTGAAGTGTGACATATGTCTTCAGGAATAGTAGGCAGCTTGGGGGAACAGGGGATGTAATAACTACATGGCAACAATGCCAGAGCTCGGCGTTTAGATCCAGAATCCTGCCTGTGGTTAGGTCTGGACAAACAAAAGCACTTTGGTGTGGGTCGGGTAAGCCGAACCATTTAGACACAAAGCAAATACACAACAGGTTTTTGTCCCTACACACCATTGTCTTTTCTACCAAATTAGGTGCTCAGAGCCTTCAACGATTCACAATATGGAAAAGACAATGCCAGAGCCAGAGCTTGAGTCAGTTGTAGCAACATTATGGCACAAAATGTGGCAAGAACAGGTGTTGGTCACAAACCTGTGGTCTGGAGACGTGGCTTTGGAAAGCAGTTTGAAGAAAGGGGCTTGGAGTTTTAAATTGTGTACTTTCAAAATGTAGCCTCAAAAAGTGTTTTTCCAGGATCTTGTACTCTTCCTTTAACAATAGCTAATAACAATATTATAAATAAAAGGTAAATGGTACAGTACCTGAACATAAACACGAAAAAGTTTAAAATAAGACATAATCCAATCTGCAACATTTCCTTCAATAATTAGTTTGCTGTTGAAAATTAGTTGTACATAAAGACTTAAAAATCTATTAATCAGAGTTCATTCAGCCGGTCAATTCACCATTTGTTTTTTAAAAATCCGCTGTCTCCGGAGGACTTTTTCTCTAGTGTCACTGTGTGTGCAGTTGTGGTTTTGAGTAAAATATTGTGTGCTTTGTTTGCATTGCATTACCAGTTTGGTTAATGAAAATAAGAAAATGGACCAATTACCTGCAAAAACTGAAACATTCCCATCAGCCTCAGCAAAGGTTGCATTTTGTGCTAATTAGCAGATAATTAGCATGGTAACACGCTAAACTATAGATAGATAGATAGATAGATAGATAGATAGATAGATAGATAGATAGATAGATAGATAGATAGATAGATAGATAGATAGATAGATAGATAGATAGATAGATAGATAGATAGATGTTAGCATCACTGTGGAAAGTACAGCCTCATATAGTAGTTGCCAATGCTGCAGTCTCCATGTCTTGTTTCTCTAATTTAAACACCCGCTTATTGCCATGAAGAAGCTCAACTAACCAAAAGGTGAAAAACAAACCTTACACTAAGGGGAAAAGGTGAAACAATATTATTTACACACTCTGTAATTGCTTACTTTATGCAAAACAGTGAAAACAGTCAGAGAGAACTGTCTTTCTGTCTCACTACGACGGGCATGGCTTTGAGTCTTACCTCAAAACGTCTCCCTTCCAACATTAATTTAAACATAGCACTTACACAGCTCATTGTTGCTATTTTTGGGCAGCGAGTATCACTCTCTAACTGACCCTGCAGGGGCTCTGCTAGATTTGTATAATCCACCTGGGCATTCTGTCTATGTTTATTCACGGAGCTGTCTGGTTTCTTCCACTTTCCCTGCCCCAAAGAGAATTTCACCAGTTTTAATTGTGTCTTCGTGGGTCTAAGATCCAAGAAGTCATTCTCATTTATTTATTCATTTCATTTATTGTTTTTTATTAGCAGTTGTATAATGTGTTTTGTGAATGTGTTTCCTGCATGTATTGTGATGATGTTGCCTTTCTTTTCTGACATTGAACAGAAAAATCTTTCTAATCTAACCTTTGGGCCATACACTAAAAACAGATCCAACACCCAAGTACCACTGGGTTTTGAATAACCTTTGCTGCTGCTCTGTGAGAGCATTCAGGGGTTCTGTTTGAAGTAAAGCTGGAAAATAGCTGAGGTGCCTCCATAAACCGATCCCACAGGACTTCTTACTTTGTCTCTGGCCCTGGTTCCACCCTTACCTTTCTCTCTCTTCCCTTTTTACCTTCCTTCCTCTTGCCTGTCAAAGCAATAGGGCAGATATTGATTACTTCTGAGTGTGTGTTATACCTGGAAGCCATATGCATCCAAGCATCCTCTATCTGAGTTACCACAGCGTCCCTCAAGGCAATACATCTCGCGCAGAGATCATCTTCATGAATTCCTCAGTTCTTTTAGAGTATCTCTGATACATACAGTATCACTGTCAGTCTCATGTTGGGTAAAACTGTATCATTTCTGAGCCCCAGTGATTTCTTATGCCCTCAAATTTTATAATTTATTTGTAAAATGATGGTTGACTCTGTAGAGAGAGCACTGATATCTGGTTAATGCAAAATCCTGGTGCATATAAATGGAACAACCAAAGAAAAAAGCAATCTAATACTTATTTCATGTACAGCACATGACAAAGTGTGATAAGGTGTGACGCCTCAGAAAATATGCATTTTAGCTTCATGACACCCTCATAAATGTGCGGGGAAAAATATGTTTTGAGGGTTAATGGAGTTTAGAGGAATCTGAAGTTCCTCTACGGTCAGAGCGTCATGTTTCTATGACGACTGACTGGAAAAAGATGTGTGGTACGTCATGTGTACATGACTCCCAATTATAAACTGTGAGAAGTAATGCTAAACTTTAACAATGGAAACACATGTATGCAATACATGGTTTATTAGTAGTGCTGGTCATTTCATTTTGTATTGTTTGTATTTACCACTCTCTGGAGTGGATTGAGGTCCAGCTGCATAGAGTTTAACTGTAGCCGTGCCAACACCACCCATTCAGGGCAGCACCCCATCAGTAGCTGCCAATGGAACAGAGTGCAACTGTTTTAAGAGCGACGAAGAAGAAATGAGTCCCAGTGTGTAGCGTTAGTCAGAGCTAACGGAGCTAACTGGTAAACAGATTCCTATTTCTAATACACATGATATCGGATCGGTGCCTTGACTCCAGTACTTGCCGACACCCATGCCGACATTTTCGGCAGCATCAGAGGCATTTCCAATACTGGTATCAGTCAAAATAAGTGATATAAAAAATGGACGGATGGATGAAACAACAAGCAGCGTGACAAAAACACAAAATATTTGTGCATCAGTAATATTTTCTGTTTCCTAACATCGAGCATCGTGTTATGTATCAAAGACAGAAAAACCAATAAAACCTGGCCGTCCCTCTTAACAAGCAATAAGTCCACTGAATTAGTAAAGATTTTCTCTCCCATTTGTTGGGAGTCTTATTCCCACTCAGACCAGCGAGACATGGTTGGTTCAGACTAGGTGTTGATGAGCCATGTCATCCCAATTAGGCCAGAACCAAAAAGCAATCTGTTCTCAATTGTTATCTGAAGAAAATAAGGGTGGAAAGGTGAGACAAAGCACAGAGCGAACCAGAAGGAGGTGTTGATAACCAGTGGCCTACTGAACAGAGAATTATTCCTCGAACATGTACCACCACACAGTGTAATCACATTGAAGGGGGTTTTGCCTGTGCACAGTTTGTTGTTGAGTATTTGGGTTTTGAATGTGGCCAAATAAAACATTGGATTTTTTTCTTTCAGGGAAATAACCATATGGCTTTTAGCTTACAGTGTCTTTTCTTATACCATATAGGTAAGTAAGCCTTTTGCAGTATCTATAGTATCCTAGTGTGTTATTTTGGTGAATAAACACATTGAATAAACTATTTTTACTTTAGTATTATCAATATGTTGTGTTAATCATCATGTTTCCTTGGATTAAATGACATGTGATGTGTGGAAGTGGCCACCTCTAATGGCAATTGAATTATCATCTTAATGTGTATTTTTCCAACTCACTGTCTTGGTTTTATGCTGCCAACATTTACTATGGTTCAGTGCCACCATTCATGGCTTTCCAGCCATTTTCCATCAAACAAACTCTGCTAACCCACAGTGCAGCACCTGCTTAACCAACAGCTAACAGAAAATGACAGTAAGCCGCATTTATTCCTGTTGAAATGCTATTGTTTAGCTAGATTTTAATCAGGAATTAAGAGGAGCTCAATATGCATTTTATAATAAATCACAGCAGAAAAGAAATTACTTTGTTTTAGTCCAGGTAATTACAACAGTGTATTCATATTCAAGTGATTAGTTATTGAAAATAATCTTTTGAAATTGAAAAAGCATGACAAATTACTAGAGTAAGGTAATTCATGCCACCAACAAGTTTCAAATTGAGTTCAACAAGTAATAATTAAGTTTAAATGCCTTTATAGTTGAGGTTGTTATTCAAGTGGACCATTTAGGACTCCATTAAGTGCAAAAACTTGAACAGGCCCATCAATCACCAGGCTGATCTGATAGAACTCATTCATCAGGGCCACTAGAAATTATTTGATTATTTTCACAACTTGTTTGAAAGTAGCTCCTTTATTTTCTTTAAGTAAACATGTCTGGTCATTAGACCGAGGCTGAAGAGCCTCTAATTGAGAAGAATCACAAATATTGAAAGATTTGATCCTATATTGTCATACAACATTATTTTGCTTAAAGAGGAACTATTCAAGATTTGCACTGTAATTAAACAGCTTCAGAGTAATTGTGATGGTTAATGACTTTTTACGGGGAGGCTCTCTGCCTTCCACCTAAGGCCACTTGGCCAAAAACCAACTTTGCAAGATCAGCACCTCGGACCCAATGTCCAGATCTCGTCTCGCGAGAAACATGGCACTACTACTACTGTGCAAATCCGTAATCTCTTGTTATCATTACCTGCCACAGTAGACATCGATTGCCGTCTTGCAGGCTTTGTTGAAAACAAATGCACATGGCCGGAGGGGGACGGGGAGGGGTTAGTGGTGAGTTTTTACGACAGTGAAAATATGCACTCCAAAACTGTAGGGGGAGCTCTATAGAGAAAAAAGGCAACCAAAATGGTGAAAAAGCAACTGGACTTGCATAGTTCCCCTTTAAACGGATGACATGTTCCTTCTGTTTTATGTCTAATTTATTGATAGTATTGATAGTACTCTTGTGATTTGGGACAGTGTGAAGTTCATCTGCTCTGGCATGGAAAACAAACTGAGGAATTCATCTTTCTCTCTTTTTCTCTGCTGTATAGACATAGGTAGTTTTTTCCAAGTTATGTCCTTGTATTTTATTTTCAACCTTGGTCTCACTTGCAAAGGCAGAAGCCGACCAGATGGGGCCTGGTAGGATAAGGCTTCATTTATGTATGTGTGTAAAATGAGCCATTTCCACTTTGGCCTTGACTAAAGTCCCCAAAAACATTACAGACCTTCAGAAATAGACAAAAGATGCACTCACCGTATGCACTGAAATTAATTAGATGGTTATTCTGGATGGTTGCCACTGCACTTCTCTGAGTGTGTTTTTTTAATTTTTCCTGACCTCCTGGCTGGGTGGAATAACAAACGGACCATTTTGCATTCACAGCTTTACTCCTTGTCATATAACAGACACAAATGCACATTTTAATAAGGCAAAGGACAGATTAAAGCTTTGTATGCGGAAACTATGCAGCATGCATAGAGCAGTAGCTCTTGTTAACAGGCATCCTGTCTAATGCCACAAAATGCCCCATACTATATGAATAATTTTCAACTTTGCATGTAACCGTTGCAATGTTGATTTGTCAGTATAGTTATGACTACTGCTGTAATCTGAGATGTTATAGTGTCACTGATACAGCTGGTAGGCTATTTTGCTAGCGTGTGAATCATCTGCCAAAACAATCAATATTTTGTAGTGCGTAAACTGAGACTGTATTGAAAGAAATAAATCTTTGATGACATGGTGCAGCATGGCACTGTTGCTGCAGTTAACCACTTTCCCCAATGTGCACTTAGTGGGACCTCAGAGAGTCACTACATTGAATATGCAATCCAAGTGTAAACACAGAGGCACTTTGTACCAACACTGAGGCCTAAACAACACTTGTCACCTTCCTTTCAGACTAAGCATTGAGTCTGTTCTTGGATGATACAGCAGCCTTTAGAAAAAGCCTCAGGTGCCACCTCTTTTCTGGACGATTTTAGCTCATATTTTGGGTCTGCCATGAATAAACAATGCCATGCTTTTATGACAGTGACAGCAAGGAGTTGAGCCATGGTTGAGGGGGGAGAATGGAAAGGGTGTATATGTGTGTCGGAGGGAGATATAGAGCATACATGTTTGTGACTGAGTTGTGCATTTGTGTGTGGGTATGTGTGTGTGCGGGGTGTTTATTGGATGCAGCTGGACTGGATGTATTATTGATGTGCTGTTAGCACTCCCAGGGAGTTGCAGTCTCATCAGAGTTTGCCAGGGGATTAACAGACTCGAAAAAACGCAAACTGGGGAAACAAAGGAAAGGCACAAAGCATATTCCTCATCTGAATCCCAACGCTGCCTCCCTCTCCCACCCAGAAATAAGCCATCGTTTAAATGCAGAAGGCATTATCTTCACATGAGACATCTGGCTGGGTCAGACACAGCAGAATTATTGATTAGTTTTGATTTTACTTAACGACCTGCTACTATGGTACAATTTTCAAATGAAGGCACATTTGTAATGACTTTCCACATGATTACACATTTGGCACAGTTGAGGTGGTTAACCCCTTCTAGTTGCATGTGCTGCCTCTCCTGTTCACTAAATCACTTGTCCCTCCCTGAATAGCTACATATTATGGCTGCAAACACAGACTTACACACAAACACACACACACACACACACACATGCACCTACACACAAAGAGTGATATACAGGTCCAGTCAGTGTATCCATGAAGGCCACATTCCCACTCTGCTTCCTGTCATCCTCTATTATGGTTTCATTAGGCCGGGGAGAAGCACAGCCTGTGGATTGATAGATTGAGAAGCACCATTCCTTTTCTAACATACCAATCAGAGGCAGACAGAGCACAACAGAGACTCATACATCCACCTGCTTCATGCTCTCTTTTTTCTTATTTCTTCCCTCTCACGGTTTTTGTCTGCCACATCCTCACAATTTATGTTAGCATTTTTATTTTACAGGCATGAGTCACTGTATTGAAGCTCAAAATACAGTTTGAGTTTTTGTTGCATTCACATAAATGACTACAAAAACAAAATATCTTCTTTGTTCACAGTACCCTACATGACTTAGGCTAGTTCATCTGAAGTGTGTAAGTGTCCCATTGTCACATCTTGAAGTCGCCTCACTGTTAGTGACCCTGCTTCCATGTCAATGTGAAGTCAAATACAGGAGATGTCGTCAGAGGTGTCTAAAGGGATCCGCTCCCGATCCCGGTTCCGGACGAGGTTCGGGTCCCGATCCCGGTTCCGGTCGCGGTTCCGATTCCGGATCTAGTCCCGGTCCTGGTTCTGGTTCCGGTCGCGGTTCGGGTCCCGGTACCGATCCCGGTTCTGATCCCGGTTCCGGTCCCGGTTCCGGTCGCGGTTCCAGTTCTAGTCCCGGTTCGGGTACCGGTACCGGTTCCGGTTCCGCTTGCGGTTCG
>OMNW01012082.1:29719-45925 GCA_900303245.1 Selene dorsalis | reverse complement strand
AAAAAAAATGAATACCCCATTTCAAGATGGCGAGCCATTCATTCCTGTGAGAGCTGTGTATGTATAAGCACTAAAATCCTCCCCTAGACAAATGGTCTGGGAGCATGCACATTATGCACCTTTCAATTTTCAAATTTAGATGGACTCAATCTTATTATCTAACTGTGACAACAAAATCATTTTGGGAATGCCAAGAAATTCACAGTTTCACAGCTGTTGCTTTTAAGCAATTGTGTTTGGGGGAAAAAAAAGTCATTTCGGGGCTGGTGTGATGTCTGATGTTAGGATTAAAACTTTGTTTGCATGTTAGGGAATAAAAACAGTCAGAGTAGGTCCACATAAATATTGTGTGTTTGCATGCGCATGTGGTACAGGTGTGTGTGTGCATTTAAGATGGAATCCATGAAAGCAAAGCATGACACTCTGGAGAAACCTGATAAGGTTTGAGTTAAGCTCAGAAATCAAAAATTAAATTAATTTGGGAGACACTGCAGCTCTCTACCATTACCTGAGGCAAAGCCATTAAGTTAAGAAATAGCCACTCAGCCTCCCCAGTCTAAACTAAGCTGATAAAGGTTTTCTATTGATCCCTTGTATACTGACCGATAGGAGGTTCTGGTATGCAAGCAATTAACATCCGTTGCTGTATCATGAGGAACATTTCTCATCGTCATGGTCTCTGAATACAGGTTGCACACCGTATTGCTAAATAGGGCATTACTCAGGTTTTAGTGACAAGGTCCAAACAAGAGAATTCATTTTAGAGACATCCCGTCTTTTAAGCAATCAATACTGTGCTCAGTTGTAGTCTGAGGTTATATGTTTTAAAAGTTAGTCATTAGAGACTAATGGGGATTCATGTTTGTCTGTCAGTTATTCGTTAACTGACCGTAAACTCATTGGAGAGCTGTGTGTATCTGTGTGTATGCACTCATGCAGTCACATGTGTGCCATATGCAGGCATGTGTGCTTTTGTGCTTTGGCATGCAGTGACATATTTATATTACCCTGTTTCCCCACAGGAGCTGAGTTTGAGAAAGAACATGGTCCTTTGTACTTGAACGCAATCTCCATTGGGACCTGTGCTTTTAGTGATTTCTCTCTTATCTTCTTTTACTCTTTGTGCTGGCGTGTAGTGTGACATTTTCATTTGCTAGACTTACCATAGCACTACAAGAATGTATCTGAAGTGGTTTCCAATGGGACAGATCCACGAGAAAAGTCAGAGATAACTATAAGAAGGTGACATTGTAGTATCTATTTCACCAACTTACACACAGTTTAGTGATAGACATGTTAATGGAGAACTTCAAATGTCCCGGCAACCAAAGGCTTATAGTGTTGCAGCCAAGACCATCTAACCCGAGACCGAGTCAAGACCAAGACCAAGACAAGACCAAGACTTTAAAGGGAGGTCGAGACCGAGCCAAGACCAAGACCAAACCAATGCGGGACCATTTTCAAGACCATTACTGTATTCAGTACCAGCACTGATATTTACATTATTCCTCAGCTAAAAAGAAAAGATAATTTTATATAAAATCTATACCATATCTAAATCAAACAAAGTTTGGATTGAACAGAAGAACACAACTCTCCCACTTTTGACACTGGTGAAACCAAGTTTTTTCAGATGGTTACACAAGCATATACTTTTGTAGAACAATTTTAATTTTCTTAAAGTTATTTAATTACAAGACATAAACCAAAGTGAGTGAGTGACAGAGAGAGACGTTTGCAGTTTAAAAAAAGATGTCACTGCAGCTGTGGTCTTGACTGATCTTGAGAAAAAATCCGAGTCCAGCTCGACTGAGACTGAGACAAGTCCGAGTAAAAATGTAGTCGATTCCAAGAGGAGACCAAGACCTTGAAAATGTGGTCTCAACACTACCTTATGGTTAGCCGGGGACAGTTTGTCTTTGGAGTGCACTGTCCAAGCTGAAACCTGCTTTCTGCCAAGGTTTACTCTTGATACAACCTTTGATTATTTGTGGGGTTAGGCAGACATTAGTTGTGCTGTGTGTCCACATATCCCTGAGCCTTAAAATTAAGCCCCGTAATCCAGGCTTTACTCCACAGATTCATGATTTTCAAAATCAATCTGTTCAACTTCTCCCACGGGCATAAAATCTAGTTATGGATGGACGAGATGTAGCCATGGAGGTGATATTCAGCTAGTCCGAAGACAGCTGGGACTGCCACAGGAACTACTTTTTTCTTTTTATTTCTTTAACAAACAACAACAAGGCACCCATTTCATACTGACAACTCACAATATTATATCCCATAGACCACCCACTATCAGCCATATCACCATAGCCTCTATACTATGTCAAATCAGTAACATCAGGCCCTGAGGGTTTCCATTGCAGCATTACATCCATTCAGCAATAAGTTAAAAATCCCTGCTGCGGGATAGTCCAGTCTAGATGGGACCCTAATTCTTTCAGAAATAACAAATCATTGCCAGTGAGTTAAGAACTAATCCCTGCGTATTGAAATGTAGTTTTAAAAAAATCTATGCACAGCAAGGAACCAGCATGGTTAGCTACTTTGGTAGAATACATTTCCCTCCCAAAAGCAATAATTTATCAAGCAATTATCTGTTCAGAGATGGAACTGACACATTTTAAGAAAATTCCAAAGATCTTTTTTAATCTTGGTTATAAAAATATTTCTAAGTTTCCAAGCAGTTCAAAAACCATACATTTCTACAGTCTAAAAAAACATTCCCCTAGTCTCCTGTCACATTTCCATACAGTGGAGGGAAACTGTGATCCAATTTGTTCGGGTTAATGGGAATTACTGTGATACATGGTCTCTGTGAAGACAGACGAAGGCCATGAGATACATCTAGAAGAAAGTCAAAGGTGAATCTAGAGAATCTTTCTTGTCAAACTACAATTCCCAAGGTTAATAATGACCCTTAATGCTTGACTCATGAACCTCCCATGTTTTATGGCTCTCCAGTGATGGAAGAGAATTCAGCAAATGCTAAGAAAGTGAGAAGAAAATACTAAACAGATTTTTTTAAGCCTTTTTGAAAGTCAAAGCTTCTACCAGTCCCTTCCTATCTATTTGCTACTGGGGTCCGTCATCCATTTATATACTTACAGAATTGGACTGATGGAGTAAAGAAGGAATCAAATGAGAGGGTTGAAAGAATTATTCATGACACTGTGCCTAGGGGTATCATGCAGAGTAAACAGCTGCTATTTATTATAAAAACAATTTCTACAATGAATATCAGTGTAAACTCACTCCCTGTTAAGCCACTCAGTGTAATCACTGGTTGGGTGCTCCCATATTCCATTAAGGTTTGACATGAACCTAATGCCAAAAAGGATATTCCCAATGTAAATTACCCACCCTGATGAAGTAAAATGACTGTCTACCTTGTTGTTAGTTTTGTAGAGATAATAATTCTTACATAATGTAAAACAGTTTCAAACATGCCAGTTTGTTCACTAACTTTTAACAGCTACGTTCATGTTGATACCCAGAGAAGAAAATATCTGCACTCCCACAGTTCATGACACCTTCACCCATTACTGAATTTGGCATAGAATGTGTCAAATTTCAGCGACTTCAGTGACTTGAATGTCAAGACTGATAACAACATCTCTCGCTTCCTACTGATTGGAGCTGTTTGTTTTTTTTAACCGGTTCAGAATTCTTCAAAGGAAGTGCACAAAGACTCTTTAACGTCCTCATTATGTTGATCTCTCCTGGCAGAGGGAAAGACAGAAAGTGACAGAGGAAAAATGGAGTAGAAGTTAAACGAAGCAGAGTGCTCCCTGTGTGTGTGTGTGTGTGTGTGTGGTGGGTGAGTCTGGAGTGAGAGCTGAGTGAGATGGAGTGAAATGGTGAGAGCAAGAAAAGTTGTGGAACAGCGAATTTGCAGTTAGCTAATGAGCGTACCAAGGGGCACATTAGTTATTTATTTCCTGAGCTTGTTTCGTTAAGAGAAGGGCACAGCAATTAGCTTTGAGGAGATGACATCCCTAAGCGCCCTTGTGCTCTGCTGCGAGGCAACACAAGAGCCCTGTCTGAAATGCTAAACAACCTGTAGGGCTCGGTGCGAGGGGGGAGAGGAGGAGGGGAAAAGCGTCACACGTGTGACCCGCCGTGACATCTCTGAAGCAGCATTGCCAGCTGGATCTGCATTATGTGGGAGAGGGAGAGAGAAAAAGATAGCGGCCGGCTTAAAATCCACTGTACCTCAGAAAAAAAGGAAGGTTATGTGGAGTGACAGGTTAGAGGGTGTAGCTCTGCATATGAAAACAGGGTCTAATGTTTCTCCGCCTGAGAATTTTTAAATGAATCTCAGAGTTCAGAAGAAAAGTGATCATGTTTTGTATTAACCTGTGTCGACTGTCTGAATGCTTTTGATCTTTTTAGCAGTGTAGAGAGCATCTGGCTCTGGAAGAAACGAGTATTGCAATCAATACAACATCATTAAAGAAAAACATGATATATGAGGAATGAATGTAAGAAAACCTGGGCTGCAATACGTATGTGTAAAGTTCATTTGTCCAAGTCCAAGGCAACATCTGCTGGTGTACACAAACAGAAATACAAACACACTTGCAATCTCGTAAAATGCGCAGTGTTTAAATCAATCATGTGAGAATCATTAACGTGTAACCTGACTTTTATTCAACTTATGCCCTGCCTGTTTGCGATTGTGTCATGACCTCCTCTTATCACCGGTTAACAGGTCCGACCAGCATCATTCTAAAGCCTCTTTCTCACTCGTCAAAAAAACCTGTTTGTTTTTCAATGTGGTACAGAAGAGGAAGCCTACATCCAGGTCCTGCTACAAAACCAAGAGAGTCAGGTGGAAGTTGAACCACGTTCGGAAATAACACCCAGGTTACCACGCAACATAAGGTGTATAGGAAAAACTAAATCACATTTTTAAAAACTTGCTAGGTGAAGCTGTTTTCAAAAGAGAATACATTTGTGTACACTTACTTATTCACACAAAAAATGCCAAAAATTAAATAAAAGGAATAAACACCTCCAGTCTACCAAAGCAGAATTTCTTTCTTTGTGCACCTTCATTAAATGAGGAGATGTGCTTCAAGCAAGACAGGATGGAGCCTCGTTTGAAATGTCAGCCTTCTAAGAAATTAATTGGTACCAAGGCCCTCCAATCAAGGGAACAAAACAGAACATAGTCATTTACTCCATAATAAGGGCAGCATCCTACTTGTTTTCTACACTATGAGATTTGAAGATGTTAAGATTAGAATAGACATGGTATGTTGGCATTTACATTACCCACTCCTAGTGCAATGGAAATGTATATGTAATTATATTTGGTTTGAAGTAGTTTCTTTGACCCAATACATCTAATAAAACTATTCTGTCTTGAACAATAAAGAGCAATAGCCAAAAAAAAACAGTTGCCATGTCAGTTCCAACTAAATAACAAAGCACTGTTCTAATGTTACGAATGAAGCATTTTACCATAAGAACCAGAGCCCCAATCAGTGAAAATGTTCAACAAGAAGCCTAAATGGAGTCAAAATTAGTACAATCCTAAAAGGGACATGACAAAACATCAGTAAATGAAACAGTCATTAATTAATGATCCTTCTAGTGAGAGAGCATTGTGATCATCACACAAATTACCAGCTAACTCCCAAGCAATGCACAGGCACTGGGAATCCAATCCAACTACAGCCGTATTACAGGATAGGGATAACATCACAATTTAGTGACTTTTGATATATTGTAAAGGTTGCTGTTGTTTCCTGTGCCTCAGGCGGCATTCACATTGTTTTTTTTCTCCTCCTCTTTGCTTTTTAATGCAGTTAAAAACACTAATACGGGTGGCAGTTTGGTTAGAAAGGAAGAAAACCTAGACCTCATTACCAACTTTTAGCAAGTGCACAGCATGTAACAATGCACAGCATGTAACAATGCCTGAAGGCTAAGAAACTGAACTGAAATTGAACAGCCTAAAACAAATTCTGTAATTACCTATACAAAAGAGAAACTCAAATATTTCTTGAATGGAAGTTGATGAAAAAATGACCAGCATTTATGAAACCTGCATGTTTGAAAATGTGCCAAATCCCCCAATGAGTGGTGCACCATGAAGATACAGTTCCTATAATTCTGCAATACTCACTAGTGCCCTGCTTTGGCTCGTGACAAATAAAGAATACCCTTTTGGATATTTTAAAACAATAAATCCATACAGCTTTGCTTTATGTATGCTTTGTGCTGTAAGTAAAATTTTAAAAATTAAAAAAAAAAAAAATCCATGATCAAAATGTTACAGCCACTATGTAATATGACACTTCCAGCCTCCCACTCAACTTAACAACTTCAGAACAGAGTGCAACACAGAGTACAGTGTGAAAAGAGAGAAATGTACTCACCAACTTTTTTTTGTTTTTGTGTGTGTGTGTGTGTTATGAATTGACCACCACTGAGTCTCAACACAGATTTTTTTTTTTTTAACATAAAGTGTGTAAACAATTCGCTCCTTTGCTGTGACAACAACACTAATGGCCAGCTACCCATATGAAAACATTCGCTCACCATAAGATGTACATTGTGGTAAATGGAGTCATTTATCTCTCTTGGAAAAAAGTTAAGCCTTTAACATAACACAACACAACATAACATATTGTTAGTCTGTGTGCAACAATTCAAATAAATTCAAAGTGTAATTTCTAGGCGGTTGGTGCACATTTCTGGTGCAGTGTTTTCTTTTATATTTTATAACAGGTATAAAAACCTTTGTTTGGCAGAGTGAATGAGAAAAAAATACACTTCAAGGTTTCAGGGTTTTGGTAGGCCTAGATGTGTTTATAGTTTATATAAGGGGACAGTCAGACTGAAAACACCATGTTTATGGCTTTCACTCCCACTAGTTCTTGTGTATCTATCATGACTTCCCCCTTTGAGAGAATCATCAGCTGTTCATCATTAGCAGCTTTCTCCAAAGTCTTAACTTAACAGCCGTAATTTTCCTCCTCCTTTTTTCATCTCTGTGCCCTCAGACCAATGCAGACCTGTCACCGCCATCTGCTGCCGCCTGGTCCAAGGTGTCACAGTTGGCCAGCCAGCTTGCCTGACATTTTATCTGCTACTTCTTCCCTTCCACTGCTTGCTGAAGCTCTCAGCTGTTAACTTCTATTTTGTCAGTTTTTACACATTTCAAGAAACAATTCTGGGGAACATTTACAATTTCGTTTTATTCTCACCTATTTTGTGCAAAGAAATTATTACAGGCAATATACAGTAGGCATATTCTATTCCTAGCCAGCCCTCATTTGGCATTTGGTACCATCTGCATTCATGTGCTTGTGTGTGTACATCTGCATCTGTCAGATAAACACCCCTGATGAAAAATGTTGCCATATTTTCCTGCGTTTGTCAAGGGTTGCTGTGAAACCTCTGCCTCACTGGAGAAAAATAGAAGTTCTCCATATTGTCATGGCTCGTCAGTTTCTTGTGTCTTTTCAACCAGGTAGGAATTCTGATCACAGTTCATCTGTGAGTAACACAATAGCTCTGCTGTGTAGGTAAAAGCCTTAATCCAGCTTATACACAGCATCACATGTAAGATTTGTGTCCCGGCAATCACATGTCTTCTTGGACTAAATGTTCAAGGGCTATAATTTATGTTAGACACTTCATCATTTAACAATTTAAGCGGCAAAGGCTTGATTTTAGTGGGAGCACACAAACACCACATGCTTCTTTGTTTTTGTGATTACAGCAACAGCCCTCTGCCCCTGGATACATGCTTACACAAACACACACACACACATGCATGTATGTAATAAATTTTATGTCTATATTATATATTACATTATCTCTGTTTTTACATAGAGATAATCATTCTCAGAAATACACCTGTTTAACATTACAGTAAGGTGATTCAGTCTTCACATTCTCACACAGAGAAAAGGACAGACATATATACAGGTGTGGTAAAGATAGCTTAGAGAAGCTAAGGAACATGTTTTACTGAATGGCACTTGACTGTGTTTGTGCAGGTATGTGCTCGCATACAAGCTCTAGTGAAGGGGATTCCTCTATAAGGTTTTCCCATTCGCCTGAACTTGTTGCTGGTTTTGCATTTGTTGTTGTCTTTGTGTGTGCCTATAAAATCTATATCAGATGACAGCGCTGGGAGCAGCAGGTGGAATGAGGCCAGAGGAGGGAACTTATTTACTCTCCCAAATAAGAAGATGCTGCTGGAAAGTCAAAAACCGCTGTCAGTGATTGTGATTGTTCATTATGACATTATCGCTGTTCGTTATTATACAGGAAGTCACGTGCTGCTTCTCATTGGACTTTCCTGAAATTGCACCATATGCCTGAAGGGGTTGATTGCAAGAGCACTTACTCATCAAGTATACAGTACACATGCAGCTCTTCATATCATTAACCTCTAGATGTTAGAAACACAGCTAATTCATATTCTGCAAGGATTTCACATGCACTATATTAGTGTGCTGAGGGAAAATGAAGAGGAGGACTGGATTCAATGTTCCTGGCAAAAATGAAGTCTGATTATTTTTTTTTTTTACTGTTCAACCCATTCTTTGTGATAACTCATTTACTTTTCTCCTTTTGTGTGAATTACTTGGATTGAAAGTCCAATTTTTCCTCAAACAAAATTGTCCTCAAACCATCCTCTTATCGCAAAACACAGCTTATCATCCTCTCTGCGAATCAATTACGCACAAAGACTTTGCCAAATTTACACAGTGGGGCATTAGCTTTGATGAGGGAGCCAAATATCCAAACTATTTACCTCTGTAATGTTTACCACTTCTGTTTATCCTTCAAAATACATTACTATGTTATTTTCCCTTTAGGGTGCCCTTCTCAAATTCTTTACCAGCAGAGCATTACAAAGACATTTGCCACAGTGTATACATTTTCATTAAAATGCTCCTTCCCTTTACCAAATGCATGGATGTCTTTAATTTAAGTGAAAATGTAGTGAACCGCTGCAAAGCTTTAATTTCACTTTCTTATGACTCCATCACCCACCCCCTCCTCTCTCTTGTGTTTCAGCAGAGCTTCTTCTCTCCCATGGGATAGAGAAAGAGAGGGAAAGATTTGGATGTTTCAAGGAAGGACCCCCACCCACCTAGAAAAAGCACCATACTCCAGTTGCATTGCATAAAGGGAAAAGAAAATGCTTACATTTGTATAAATTAGCATGCAGCATAAAAGGCAAGGTCAAAAAATGCTGGCATTCACATTGGGTGAGTGGAAAATTCAAGGTGGGGGGATGTGAATTTAAATCAGATCTTTTTTCCCCCTCCATTCTTTGAGACACATTATACAGGCTCTGTGGCTTCACTATCTAAATGTGTCCCGTCCTATCTGCTCCTGTCTTGAAAAAAGAAAAACCCTCCACCTGCCAAAAACTTGTCAAATTATTTCCTCTCTCTCTGTTCTGATGTCATGAATACACAGTAAAACACAGGGCCTCGAGCAGAAACGTACAAAGTGCTTTCAGACAGCTTTATATTTTAAGCATAATTTACACAGTGTCTGCTGGTTTGCATGAGATGGGTAGCCATACCAACCCATTAATCACAGTCAAGTCTGATGTTCTTATCTCCCTGCCTCCTATCAGCTCAGCCAAGAGGAACTAAGACCATCTCCACGGACCCTTCAATCAGCCACCTTTAGATGGTTTTCTAAATTAAATTTTAAGTAAATTCATGGGCATAAATCCAAAGCAGCGACTGACCATCTGACTTCACAAATATAGTAAACAGCAGCAATTTCTGCAGCATTAAATCATCCCCTGGGGTGATAAACAAACGCCACAGTGGTTCAGGATCTCCTCAACACAGATGGTTTACATGGTGTTTGGCAATAAAGAATTGTTAGAAGAACATCCAGCAGAGCACAAAAAAATGAATAATGCCAGTACAAAAACAGAATGTGGATTAGAGTGGCATCAGATGAAAGACTATATACAGTATTCTGGCGTTAAAGGGACATGGGGACAGGGACAGGGACATTTATAGCACGGGCAGCAGGACACTGCCATGGGGGAACAATGTTCTTATGTTTGCTGCAATAATATTTGGTGATAAACTTTTTTTTTTTCTCTGAGAGGAATTGTAATCGAAGACCTGGCCAAGATTTTTCTTTAACAGTTAATCAGTCAATGTCAGAGGTGCTGGTAGGTGGATTTTGATACCCTTACAAAGGTAAACTAAAACCATTTCCCCCTTTTTCCACTCGTTTTGCTATGCTAAGCTAAGCTAACTGGCTGCTGGCAGATGTTCTAAGTTTAGTTTACAGCTGTGAGAGTAATATCAATCTCATGTAACTCTCAGGAAGAAAGCGGATAAGCATATCTCCATACATGTGAAAACTATTCCTTCAAGATTTCACTGAACTCTCCAGGGTGAGATCTTTAGTTTGTTGGTTTTTTCTCTCCTAACAGTCGACTAACCTGATAGAAAGTGGGAAAGCGGAGACGGCGTATGGTTTCTGTCACTTCGGCCCTGCCAAGCAGAGTTAACATCAGATCATGTTTGATTTCTGTCAGCATCTGTAACCACAACTCTCTGGCTCACGGGCAACCCGCTCTCTTTAGCACTCCTACTGTGTCTGTCCCTCATTTGACCCGTAACACTGTTTGGGAATGTGCAGTCATAACATGTTATGTCCCAATCATAACATCTGTGGACAGAAGCATATGGGAAAGCTCTTATTATGAACACTAATGACAGCTGAAGCCTTGAACTGGAGAGGACGAGAGCCTCCGAAGAGCAATAATATGCACATTGTGATTTTTATTTCTCTTCGCTGCTCAGGTCAGCTGTTGGAGTTTTAGAGGTTTGATTTGGCCACATAAACCTGTCACCCCAGCGGGCAGCTGTTCAGCAGGGCCGCCTTTGTATCTCCGCAAGGTCGTGTGGGAACTAAATGGCTGGGATGGGAGCCCAGCTCTCACTTTAACGCTAACTTGGCTCTAAAAAGCTGGTGTGCAGACACACAATGGAGATGGGAGGAGAGTTTGTCCCCACAGAGTCAATGGATGAGGAAGCTTTTATAGCCAACCATTCAGCCTCTCTCCATTTCACCACAACACAAGGATTATGAAGCTGAAGTTTACCCAAATTAGATCTCACACATCTTGACGGTGGGTTTTACAAAGTTACAAATTAGCATCCCTTACTAACTCCTATCTTTTGAAAGCTCCACATCTATAGGCTGCTAATGCATTAGGGCTAATTATGTAGTTTTATTTGCTTCTTTTGGTGGTGCTCAATATCATCAACATGTTTTCGCTGTTGGACGACCACGGCCCACTGAAAATGGGCTGGGTCTAACTGTCTGGAGATGGTAATGTTACATTTAAATACAGATTAATCATACAAGCCTAATTCATCACCATGACAGCTGTGAAAATATCCTGCCAAGCCCCCAATCCACTCCTTCCTCCTCTTCGTCGTCCCCTCCGGTCTTTTCAGATTCCCCCTTAAAAAGCACCACTTTTTGAAATCCCCTTGCATGGCTGTAGAATATGTATGGCTATGAGGATATTCATATGCTAATGGCGGTGGAGCTGAGAGTGCAAAATTAACCAAGCTTGACAGAGGCCCATGTGACCCCCGAAGATGTCGGGAGGCCAGGGAAAACATCGATCATGTGACACCGGCACAGTTGAGGCCGGCCAGGGCTCGGTCAAGATGGATGCTCTTTCAGACAGCACATATAAATCTCTGAGAAGGTTTGAAAATATTGAAATTAGAGCTGAATTATAACAAATAACATTGGCTGCCTGTCCTCAGGAAATGTGTCATCTATCCTCCTCCCTGTCGCTATCAATGTGTGTGTGAGAGGGAGGGAGAGAGAGGGCGGGAGAGAAAACAGAGAGGCAGAGAAAGTACAGCCTGTGAATGTGTGTTTTCAGCTGGTGTGTTCAGTAATGTGACTCTAAAAGGGGTCAGGGTTTTCAGGTTCTCACTGTAAGATGGGATGAGACCAAAACATGACTGAGGACCCTTTGGTTACTCTGATACTTACTGTGTGATCATGAAATGTGTGTGGGACGACAAAAAGAGAGAGAGTGGGAGAGCAGGAGCCTCTTTGGTTGCGTGACCCCGAAGCCAGGATACCCACAACCTCATTTTCCTCTCTCTAAATGCTTTCAGGTAATGGCGTCTGTGCGGCATGAAAGCTGAAACTACAGCCTCAAAGCCACTGAATCAGCCTCAGACAAGTGGTGCACAACAGCAGCAGCCCCCAGCCTCACCTTGGAATGAAACGTTTCATTCCTATAAGCGCTACATTCACACAAGGCAAATCGATTCATGAATCATTCAAATCTTTCAGCACCTACCTGACAGCAGGGGCTGAAAATGGCTTTCTTTAAGCTCGACTCTGCCGTTAAAGGCGTACAAGGCATTTGATATAAAATAAAGTGTATTTCATCATCATACCCGAGCCACAGCTCTACGACATTCTCATTCTTAACTTTTTTTTGGGGGTGGGGTGGGGGTTCATAACAGAAGTCGACTCCTTGCAAAACATCAAGATGATATAAAGGGCTTTCTGCAGAGGACCGCTGAGTGAAAATGACATCCTGTAGTGGAAGAGTGCAAAGTCACAACAGGATAGTCTGTTAAATGTTCACACACACACACTAATAACACTACATTCTTCTCACAGTGATCATCATCAGACACTTCGCTGTGAGGAGCAACAGCTTTTACGCGAAGAGTAGCAACAACCCTGGATTTTTTTTTTTGCTTGTGTGTGTGTGTGTGATGTGGTGGCATGGCATGTATACCTGTGTGTGTATAAAAGAGAGATGTGCCTCCCTGAGTGTATGCAGCAGCATCAGCAGAATACCGCTTTCCTTCCTTTACAATTTCACCACACATACACACACAGTCCTAACTTTAAGGGAGTGTGTCCATGAGTCAGGAAACATGGGTACGCGCGTGTTCCAGTTTAGTTGTGTGCATGGTGTGATGCTGCACCCAACTGTAGTTTTTCCACATCTTTCAAAATGAATTCAGCTGTTTCATTTTCTTGTTTGCCGCAGTTGGGAAATAATCCGGATATGGCTGCTCAGGTGCAAACTTCCCCGCTCTAATCACAGCGAAGATAGCAGCAGCTATTTATTTCCTGAACGTAGGAAGGTCTTACTCAGGTGCCACCTCTCGTCTCCGGATATTTCCCCTTTGGAAAAGGCGACTGGCTGAGGCAAAACTGAAAACGCTCTTAACGTTAACTGCACTGAGAGTTTAATGTAGTCAGCTTGACCTCTTGTGGACCGCATGATGTTTCAGTGGGATCTCTATCCACTTCAGCCTCAGGTGTGTCCCCAGGCATGTACAGCCTCCTCACTCCATTTAGCTATAACTTCCTCTATAGAATCTACGTGTGTGTGTGTGGGGGTAATGTGCTAGGGGTTTATTGGTTGAGAGATAGGGATGGGAGGCGTTTCTGCACCTCAGCATGTTTTGAGAAACCACAAGATGTAGCCTTTTTAAAAATCGATATCTTCACCTTAGGCAGGTTTTCTTCTTCTTGTTATCTTTTTTTTTCTATAGGCTAAAACTTTCCTAGTAGCTACAACTGTCCAAGACTGTCTTAGTTTACTTCAAACATGCCGTCACACAGAGGTTTCCATTAGGGAGTTGTACTGTTGGATTATAACACCTACAAAATAGGCAAGTTCTCGCTCCCACCACTTCAGATGAGCACAGAACATGAAGTGGCTCTAAACTGAACAAACAACAGGTCTGCAGAGCTTCGCTGCCACAGTTCAGATTGTTTCTCAGGCTCCTGTCTGCATGGCAGCCTCATTACATCAGTCTGTGTGACAGACCTGTCCGCAAAGGTAAAGATTTTGTCACAGACTTGAATCAATCTTTATGAACACATCATCAGACCAGTCAGAAGGCATTAGTGCAGCGAGACATTTCCTGTTGTTTTGGTCCTGTGCTCCAGCACAGTGGGTTTGAAATAAAACAGTGATGTTTAAGTGCTGACCTTTAGCTGTAATTTGAGGGTGTTCACATTGATATTCGATGAATAGTGCAGACTGCAGCCTTGTGTTTTTGTTTAGTTTTTTTGTGCACAGCTCCCCGACTGCTCAGCTAATATCAATGTGAGCACTCTCGACCGGAGTCAGAGCTTGAAGTCAGCACTTTAACCTCCAAGTCATTGTTTAATTTGAAATTCAGTCTGCCGTACTCCTTTGACTTCACCGTATGTTTGATTGAGACAAGGAAAGAATCTGGATTCATTTATTTGTATGTGCTAAGTCTTCTGGTGTTTGGTTTGTGCTGTGGGCCAAACAAAGACCTAGTTTCAGAAGACTAGTGATGAAGAGAGGTCAGGGAGTGTCACCAGTGTGCACCCAGAAGTAATTGATGTAAAAAGGAGCATTAAGTCCTGCGTTAAAGCAAACCTCTCTCTGCCTTGCATTGCTCTGCCTGCCATGCAGCCTGCTCAGTATTTATTGAGACACCTCCAAAGCAATCTGGGATGGCAGGCACAGATGGCTCCTCTAATCCAGGTAAATTATCTTTGAACCTTTCAGAGTAAACAGACGTGCCATTCTCCTCAAGTCTGAACTACTATAGGCATGAAAAGGCTGGTGATTGTGTGTGTGCGTGCGTGTGCGCACGTGCATGTGTGAATCGCATCAGAAAGTGTAGAGAATGTGACTGCGTGTGTACGACAGTTATTGATGTGAAACTGTTGGCCAGTGATTCAGAGAAAAAACTCAAAATATCTTCTGTTCACTCCTGGCAAATATTCAACAGGACTAGACCGAAATTTCAAAAGTCTGCCCATGGATAATTGCTAAAACTTAAATATAAAGTAGCAAATCTTGTCTCTAAAGTCTGGGTTTTATTGGAGGTGTAAAGTGGTGTAAATATTAAATAAACTCACTCAAACTTACACTAAATCATTAGTTTCTGCTGCTTCTCTCCTGCTTCACAATCACTGGCCACCAGCCAAAAAAAATGGCACCCAGTCTCAAGGCGGCCACAAATAGCCGACACAGTTTTTGCTATTGCTCTTAACCAAGATTTTAAGTCTTAATATTAACTAATGTGTGGGCTGCTGCCTTAAACAGTAGAGCATTTTATTCCCATCATCTTCTTGAGTTAGGTGTAGCTGATTGAAATAAATTATATAAACATAAATTAGTGTATGAATTAGTGTTTTAACTGGTTTGCTACATGGATTTTGTCCAATCACATGATTTATGTTGGTAATTCAGAGCATCTGTAAAGAGGTTGCACAGTTGTAGGTGAGGTAGTAGTAGTGGTAGTTGTAATAGTAGTAGTAGTAGTAGTGTGGATACTTTATGCAAACATAAATATGAATAAATTATGTAAATTCATGCTGACTGCACTTGCAGACAGCACACGGATTTGATAGAAATAACAATGATAAAGAGAAGAAAGAGTGAGGCAAAGATGTAAAAAAGTGGTAGAATGCTGTTTTGTGAGAATATGTTGATAAAGATTGATGCTTTACCTTATTCACAAGGAATGTACTGAAATATGTCCAGAACAAACAGTGCAGCAAAGAGCTCTGTATTTATAAAATACTGCAGAGAACACACAGAGCAGGGCAGGGAAGCTTATTAGGCCGGTACAGTGCAGTGCAGTCTTCCTGTTCTGGCTCTCGTCTCGGTAGCTCAGGCAAAATCCATTTTGAACAGAAAGAACTCTGATGTTGGCTAGCACCAAAAAATCCATGTTTTTTGTCTGTTTGTTTGTTTGTTTTTTCTTCTTTCTGTGTGTGGTGCACCTAGGAGGGATGAGGCAGAAGAAGATACTCTGCAGCTGTGTCAGTGCATGATAGAAGGGGCAGGACGAGAGGGGCTGCCTTCGATAGAGTTCACTTTAGTCCTCCTCCTCGCCTCCAGGGCCTTCAGACTCAGCCCTGGCAACAAAGACAGCCTTTATCACTAGCTTGTTTGTCTTGTCTGCATCCCCAGCACTGATGTTTTCTCCCCAGCACACCACTGCACACAACATCATGCTAGCCACCACAGATGAGCAGTCTGAAAAACCTGAGCCTCTTTGTGAAAACATAGGGTGCGCACAGTGCATGGTGCCTCCATGTTATCTGTCCAGCCCAGGAATATACTGAAATCAGAGAGAGGTGGCACTTTGAATTACAGTTGTGTAAAAAAAAAAAAAAAAAAAAAAAAAAAAG
>OMNW01012080.1:16466-32829 GCA_900303245.1 Selene dorsalis | reverse complement strand
TGCAGTTGTGGAGGTAGCAGTAGATGGCAGTCTTGACTTCCCTCATAGGAACAGCCTGAGGGTAGAAGTGTTGTATATCACAAGCCTTCAGCACCACGATCACCGCCTGGGCAGAGGCAGATCAGACAGTGCTACTACATGGATTCTTCTGGTCATTTTCCTCAGGGAACTTTCCCTGGTATTGAGATAATGAAAACGCGACCCCTGGGTGTTGCTTTATTCACTGCTGAACAGGGAGGGCAAAGGTTTCTGGTATCAATTAGCAAACCATGCTGCTGATAATAGCACACTGACAAATCCTGATGTCTTCCCATCAGATGGTTTGTTTTGCAAGATGCCCACATGTTGACCTGCAATGCAGATTTCAGGTCCTTTTATGCACTATGAAATCTGTAAAAGGGTTACCTCTGTAGAATCCAAAGAAACCCTCATAACGCAGCACCTTCTTCGCACAGTCGAAGCTGTTCTTGTACATCAGCTCTCCTACGAAGGAGCCTGTGGAGCGCTGGTTCTGCATGCGCGTCTTCACCAGGTCGATGGGGTACACAGCCGTGGCACCGGTGGCTACAAAACACACATATTTATCGCAGATTCAAGTCTTTATTCTGTATTTCTACAAACAATGACTTACCAACAACTGTGTCTGAGCACCTGAAAAACATATTTACATAATATACACATTTTTTTACTAGTTAGTACAGATATCTTAGACACACTTAACACTGAGGATTGGGGCTGAAAAGCAGCTCTGCCAGTTTTTCTTATGATTAACAAAATACTTAATAAACATTTGTTGACTGAACCAATTGATTAATCAACAACTCATTACTCTGCTCTAAAACTGATTTTCAAGCTCTTAGATAGTCCTTGTGATCCATAAGAGCACCTTGTCCCCCTCATTCCTTCCTATTCAAAATGCCGTTAAGCAGATACGTTTATGGGGAGGTTGTTACATGATCACTGGCAAATGAACAGACGCATGTCTGTGTGTAAACTAATAAAAAACAGTTATTACAGTAGGAAGTCTGGTAACTGTGGGAAAACTGTTTGGGAAGGCAAGACTGCAGCAAGTTGCACTCAACTCCTGTTCGCAGCTCTACTTGCCATGTCTGACATCAAAGGCTGCTGTAATGACTCCTCTCTCAAACATACAGACTCATTCAGCAAAGAGGGTGATAAACAGCTCATCACACCATGGCACTTTCACCATGCCTGTTATGATATACATCTCTTTCTATACTTCCCCCCTGACTGAACTGCCTACTGGTGAGCAAGGATTGATAACTTTCTGTGTGCTCGGGGAGCGCACACACATGCGCACAGACACACACACAGAATCAGAGTGTGTTCCTGTGTGAGGGGCAGTTGTGTCAGAGGTTCGTTGTATCCGTTCCTTCCAGTGTAATTAGACAGAGATTCCAGAGAGTGCGGTTCCGGAAGATTTGTGTCATTCCAAAGCTCCGACTCCAACGACAGCCTGGAGCCACCGATGGCACGGCAGCACAAAGCTGGAGCCTCACATCACAGCCCCTCTCCTTGCAGCACAATGGCCAGCCCCGGGGCCTCGGCGCGCCAGTCTGGCCGGCTTAGGTTACCCCTCAGGCGGGCCGGGGGCTCTGCTGCAGACATGTCACTCACCTCCAGCGATTGAGCCCAGAGTAAACCTGTAGGCAGACTCTGCAGCCTGGAGCCAGATGGGCCGATGCGTTTCGTGAGCGTGCTGTATAGGAGAAAAAGATACCAGTGGTCAAATGAATCTGGAGAAAACCGGGGGGATCAGAACACCAACCATGAATTGACTGGCTATTAAACTATAGCGAACTAGATACATTGTGGAAAGAAAAATGCTATGAAGTCCTTGTGGAGGAAAGCAATGGAATGTGGACATGTCATGTAACGTCTGATTCATCACCAGAGTATTAAATGTCACAGACAGACCAGCTTTGATACAGTATATGACTGTGTGAATCTGTGGCCGAGTTTTCCACACATGCAACATGTGGCAGGCTACAAGCTAAAGGTCAACTTTTATTTTTACAACAAAGTATAATTTCTCTCTTATCTACTTGATCTCTGTATCAGTGTTTGATGTTAAAAACGGAGCCCCTTTGTTTTCACTGTGGTGCAAGGGAACAGATTAGCCCTACAAGCCTTTTCCATGTCCAGATAAGTATCTACATGAATATTGCACAGTCAGAGTGAGACTCTGTTAAAGTGTGTGTGTGTGTGTGTGCATGTGTCTGCAGGTTGAGGCAGTGAGTAACTTCTCCCAGACCAGATGAGAAGGGAGCAAAGCAGATCACTCTTTTCCACTTCCCAGATGCTTCCACCGAGGGTTGCATGCTAACAAGATCGGGGTCTTGATCAAAGGGTTTAAACAATTAGCCTACTTCCACTAAAGGGCAGGCCTGAGAATTGCAGCCCCCCACCCCAAAGGAATCAAATTCCAGACCTCTGAGCATGAGTCCCAGGAGCATGAGTGGCCTGAAAGCTCTGACCACAGCCTGAGATAGAGCCGTGTTATCCAGTGGAGGCAGAAACTATTCTGTGCTCCCACATCCACCTTGACTCCCACTCCCCTTCTGCCATTAGCAGACTTTGCTAAAGGCTCCTAAAACTCCTCAAGGCTTACACTGATAAAAGCCTCTTATTAGATTCTCAGATGTGTGATTGCGGCTGATCCGTATGTGCAACCATACTGAATAAAATGGGGAGAGTCTTTCATGGTGAGACGCAAAAATCCATTCGTCTTCTATAGCTATAATTGATGTACTTTTATCTGCGAGTTTAAGTAATGTACTTCACAAGGGAAGAAAAACATGGGCACTCTGCTAATTCAGTGTCTGAGCATTCTCTCTTTTTTTTTTTTTTTGCTCCTTTCTGAGAAGGAAGCAAAGGGAGTGGAGGAAAAGGCTTTGATAAAAGGGACGAGGATGTGAGGTGTATTAGCGGAGTCAATCAGGGTACCTGTCTCTGGGCTTCTGCTAGGTGGTATGGCATGGCTCCTTCCTCCAGTGGAGCTATCCTCTCTATGTCTGCATGGTTCAGCCGCCTTAACACACAGGGAGGAAGGGAGTTAGTCCAGGAAAAAGCAGAGAGCCCAGCATCTACTGTGAGCAGCAGCCAGTGATGTAAGATTTTCCACAGACCTTTTACTGGCTTTAACTTGAAGTTACTGCAACTTTAATTTAAGCTTATATAAACCACAGACAAACAAAGCGGGATCAGTGCCCGTGGCCTCAACAAGTAAATGAAAGTGTTTTGTAACTCTGTGTTTGAGACACAAATATTCCCCACTGGCCTAACGCTTCATAAAGTTTGTCTTCATGCTTTATGTTTGTCTTGTAAATCAGACAGTGGAGCAACTGTTGTTAAACTGAATAAGCAATAACTTTATCTTTACAGCCAATAAACAGTCTAGTAACATATTTAAAAAAAGACGTTTTGTGTAAATGTTTTGAATACACATACTGGATTTGAGGAACAGCAGCAGAACCTACCTGAGTGACTGCATCGATGGAAAAAGTAAAGTCTGTTTACAAATTAATCAATGTCTTTAATAAGTCTTTAAAAATGTCTTTTAAACTGAGCCCACATGCACAGCATAATTATTTCAGCACAATAATAGCCTGACTGACTTCTAAATCTGACTTCTAATCCTTTCTCAGAGTGATGCTGAGAAACTGGTCCACGCATTTATCACCTCTAGGCTGGACTATTTCAACTCTCTTTTGTCAGGATGAGAGAGAGAGCACATCTCTCCTATTTTAGTCTCTGTCCATTGGCTTCCCATGCAATATAGAATAGACTTCAAAATCCTTCTACCAAATTATGAGGCTTAATGACAAAGCTCCGTCCTATCTTTAAGACCTCTTTGTTCCTTTTTGTCCTGGTAGAACACTTTGCTCCCAGAATGCAGGTTTGTTAGCACTTCCCAGTGTCTCTAAAAACAGACTGGAGAGCCTTCAACTACTGGGCTCCTCTACTGTGGAACCAGCTTTCTCCATTGGTCAGAGAGGCAAACACTATCTCCACCTTTAAGTCCAGGCTTAAAACCTTCCTCGATGACATTGCTTTTAGTTAGAGCTGGCTCAGGTAACCCTGAACCATTTTTTTATAGTTATGCTGCTATAGGCTTAGACTGCTGGGGGACACATCAGGCTACATGGAACTGCACCAACCTCCACCTGCATCACCTCCTTTCCTGCTCCTATACCAGCCTGTCTATCAGTATTCCCTTTAAGCTGGCCTGCTCTCCCTGCTTTCCCTGTATATGGCCCAGCCTGCTCACCAGAGCTACCTTCATCAGCTCATCACTGACTGAACAATCTCATTTATCCCATATTCCGCGTTGTAAACTGTTTTCTTGTTTGTACGCAACATCTATTGCATGTCTTCCCATCCGACTGAGGGGTCCCTCACCCTGAGGTTTCTACTGTTTTTTCCCTGTTAAAGATTTTCTCTGGAGTTTTTCCTCAGTTGATGTGAGGGTGTAAGGGCAGAGGATGTTGTTATGATGCTATGTAAAGCCCTTTAAGACAAACCATAAAAATGGGCCATAAAAATAAACTTGCCTTGCCTTGCTTTGCCTTGCCTAATCAAACTGTCAAAGTATTGCCAGGAACGCCAAATGTATTAAATGAGTAATAGCTCAAAATGTTTTAACAGATTATGAAATATACTTCTCTACTGTAATATATACAAATAAAACTATATCTATAATATGGCCTATTTCCATTTTTCTTTACATTTTAATTGATAATTAGTCTATTTTACGGCATAAATGAGATGCTGTGTAGAAAGACCAAACTGGAACAACTGGTTTTCTCACCTTCCCTGCTACACAGTTATTTTATTCTAGATAAAAACATGTTCAGTGTATTCACTGATGCAACGACGGACGCCACAAGGTAAATCAGAGGAAGTCAGAATCTTACCCAGAATGGGAGTGGAGACCAGAGAGCTGGTACAGGATGTCAATCTCCATCGGAGTGACTTGACCAAACTTATTGGCACCGTGAACAAACTCCTCTACAAAGCAGCACAGAGAGGAAATGAAATGATGCAACAGGACTCCAGGCACGATATCGTCAAAACATTAAAGTCAAACATAAAACGGAGAGGTTAGCTAGGTCAGGTACTATCTACAGTAGTCTGGTATTAAATAGTATTTGCAAATACTGTTACTTGCTCATTTTAGTGATATTGTGGATGTTTTTGCTAAACAGGGTATTAGAAAAAAATACTGAAAACCACAAAATCAAGTCTGTAAGGTGCTTTACCTCCTTACCCTGCAGTACCCCCCGTGTCACTCTTTTATATGTGCTATATGTTCACTTCAGCTGAGAAGCCCCATTACCATCAGGTGGTCTTTCTCAAAGGAAACTGAATGGTAGTTGTTGAAGAAAGGAAAAGAGTTGGTTATTCACTTCACCCACAAAGACCTTCGTGTCAGGTCGAAGGATTGCAACCTATAGTTACAAGCCTGCTTCTTTGATCTTGAGTACTGCAATGATATGCTCTTTTGTGACTGACAGCTGACATGAGTGTTTGCTTTGCACCCATGTTTTTAATAATACAAATAACAAGAATGATTTGCAAATACTATTTGTTCATAGTTTTGCTTTACAAGGAGAAAACACTATGGATAGAAATTAAAGAAACAGTCTACAGCTTGCTTGGAAAACACAATTAGGAGCAGATGTGACTAACAGTACGACTATCTGTTGCAGATCTACTACATGTACAGGGTGATCTGATTACCAGTTTAGAAGTTTTCATTTACCTTTGTAATTTAGTGCTACAGTAAATGTTCCCTGTGTGTTCACTCACACCACTCTGTCAAGAAAGTTAAAACGTGATCGAACAGCTACATAAGAAATAACACACATGACTGTTTCATTGGTGTCAAGAGGAGACCCTACAGTGCGTCTCATGTTTACCTTTGGTAACAAATGTGTCTCTGTGTGTGCCGGCGAGGGTGCTGTAAACCTTGCGCACCAGCTCCATATTGTTGAGGAGGGCGTTGAAGGCATTGAAGTAGGAGAAGCTCACCATGTGGGAGGTGCTCCCTCCTGCAGCCTGGACAAATATCCAAAGTCTGTCATTCCCTCTGTGCAGGAGGACTTCACATGATTCTACTGTATTCTTTTAAATGTTCCTCAGCCTGCTAAATGACAGCAGTTCTTTGAAAAATGAAATACAAACACAGATAACTGCAGCCACTGAATCCAAATCTTTTATGCCTCTAAAAAACTGGTGAAGGACTTTTTCTGCAACTCACTGAAACCAGATTCTCCTCAACAAATGGAGTCAGCATGTGGTGTCTGATGGTGGCCATGATGTCGCTGAAGTCCAAGGCAGTGATGGTGCCACTTTTGTTCTTATCTTTTTGTGCAAAAGCCTGGCGGGCATGCTCCAGCTGTAGTTCCTGCAGCAACACACAGAGAAAAACATACACAAACTGTCAGCTCACAAAAGGACTAAAAGAGCGTGTGCCTGAGATGGGGAGAATCGCATTACAAGTTAGAAGTGAAATTGAACTTTTGAGGAAGAAAGAATAATAATATCAGTGTTGGACAGACGTGAGAGTCAGCAGATGTGACAGTGTCAGACGCTGGCTTTTCTAATCACCACTGTCTCTCTGGAGACTAATGGAAACCATGTCCTGAGAAGTCTGATCCCAGAGCCGAGCCGAGAGTCTGGTGAAACAGTCGGCAGGTGTGTCCGCAGGAAGATGATTCAGTATGACAACCATGCAATCAGAAAGGGATGCAGGAGGAGGCTGACCCCGGGTCAGTATCTACTGTCAAGATTCATCGCATATAACCAGAGGATCACAGAACACTGTCACTGCAATATTCAGCTGTTACTTCATCTTTACACACTGGCTCTGATAACCTAATCAGTGGATTGTTGCTCAAGATTAATTCTCACAATGTTTGCTGATTATATTGTTGAAAACTTGTGATGATACTTTGTTGCCTCACAAAACGTCGTACTTGCCAAGCTTAAAAATCTTCAAACTCGTCTGCACTCACTGAAGTCCAGCCAAATTCTGCAACAGCCACAAGGTGGCAGAACCGAGACTGTTTGAAAAAAAAAAACACTCAAATCTACATATAGAGGGGTACTCCTGCTTAAAGTAATAATGAGTCAAAAGAAATGAAATGTGCTGGGACGTGACAGAAAAACAACACAATAATAGTGACAGAAGTAAATTAAAACCTCCACACAAAGGGGTCTTTGGTGCAGCGGTGGGAAGCCCCAGTCAAGTATGATAAACCACAAACTGGTCTGAGGGATCCCACACTGCAGTGGAGCCACAACGCAGCCTGTCTAACTCTTGGACCACCCAGCTTCTGCCTAAGACCACAGTCCTTGATTCCAAACCAGGTTCCTCCATGACCGTGCCGCTTCTAAAGCAAAACAACAACATTAAGTGTCTTAGTGACACACTGGGCTACTGCAAACCACAAGAACAACCAGAGAGATGAAACAGTGAAGATGCAACAGCCAACTATAACCCCGACCATCTGCAAAGATCATACATATGAGTCAGTCGTTATGCTGAACTGATCTAACCAGCTTTTAAATAGGCATAAAGGCATGGGAGTGAGATACAGTGCTACAAATGTCACACTGTTGCTTTCATTGTAAATGTTAGACTTTTCTGTGATACAAAAATGCATACCTGCAGAAACTGTGTGAATTCTGTGTAGCTGAGGTTCTTGTTTCTTTCATGGCCGAAGTGTAGCCTGATGAACTCACAGTCCCAGTTGAAGGGAATGTGGTGATGAACTGTAGTCTGGCTGAAGATGTCACGGACATTCTCTGGAAGCGCGAGACATGAGTGAGCAATGACAAGAGACAGAGGAAAAACATGCAAGATGCAACTATAATGTCCATCTCACATCCTCATTCCATTTGTCAAGAACCTTGTTAAAGTAGAGGAAAGAGTCCATTTGGACTGTGCTGCTGAATGGGCTGTTTGACAGTCTCTTTCCTTTTACATTTTGATGGTTTTGAGTCCATCCAGGAAATTTTCTGTATAAGCACTGCTCTCAATTTCAGTCAGCTTTATGGAAGCCCATTGCACAGAAAAAGCAAAGCAGGAGCTCTCTTTGTATGACTCTGCACCTCTTGGTTTATGACATGCTGGATTCATTTCTCTTCTTGTCAGATGGAGCTGGTTATAATGTGATGTTCCACACAACTCACTTGCTGTCCTGCCTTGGGATGAGACTTTAAAAATACAAGCTGCTGGCATATCTGATACTTTGTAGGCTCCAGAAAAGCCAGAAATGGAAAAAATGCGGTTAGTGCTGCATTTATTGACAACACATGCTTTAGTAATAATAGTACATGCAACCCTGTGCATTCACTCTTACACTGAAACTCACCTTAAGCCCCTTGTCTTGCATAAGGTTTTGGTACTTTCTACCATTTCTATGAATAATCTATTGAAACTACATGAAGAAGCATCTTGAATACTTTGCATGCATTATCTATGAAGTCAACATTCTGGTGTTCTAACTACGCTGTGTATACATAACACAATGCAAGGTCTCCTGTGATTAAGGTGGACATACACACCCACACCATCATGCTGACATTAAGCATCATGTACATACCGAATGAGATATTCCCTGTGCCATTCTTGTCAAACAACTGAAAGGCAACTATGAACAGGGCATCCGGGGCACACAGAACTGATTCAAAGGCCAGAAACTCCTGGAACGAGATCAGTCTGTTTGGACAAGAAAGAAAAAGTCCTATCTGAATAAAGAACATATATATCTTTGGCAAATGACAAAAGCTCCAATAACATCACAATCTATCCTGCCAGTTAAATTGATGAGAAAAAAACACCCAGTATTGATAAGAGTACTGACTGAGGATAAGAGAGATGTAAAACTAAATCAAATTTTTAGCAAAGCTTCAAAGTTCACTCTTTCCCTTGGCAAGCTGATAAAAAAACAAAATCTACTTTAAAGTGCATTTAGTAGCCGTCCTGAAGCTTTCAGCTTTCATCATATCATATGATCATTGGAAAAGTGAGTTTGCCCAGTTGAAATAGAAATGTATGCTGAGAACTTCTCATCCAGCTTCAAAGGTTCATTATATTGTTTTTTATAATACAAAACTGTTAATTTATCAGACATCATTGATAATAATTAACTCCGGACTTCACCTTTAAAACTTACAAAGAAGAGATCTTTATGTGCTCAGAAAAAGTGTATTTGAATATCTAGCTAGGCCCTGATGTGACTGTTCTCTGGGTATTTATTAAACGTTTATGAGTTTTGCTGCTGCTCTTTGTGTGTGCAACTATTATCAGGTAGTTCAGACATATTTTGTCTTATCTTATCAATGGAATTAAATCAACCAACGGTAGGTGTAAAATTAGCTGATAAAGATGGTTATTTACTCCACAAACATCATTGGGATTAATCATTAACAGTCCCTCTGGCACCTCCTACACATGATTTTATTTGATGGTGCACTGCTCCAACTAAATCTACAGAATATCTAGTCAATTAAACGGGTGGGGCACCTGACAGAAAAACAACAACACGCAGGTAGTGAGAATTGGGAATCAAAGTGGCTATGAGGTTAATTGCTGCCTGTGCTGCCTTTGGGGAATTAAAGTTATATTAACAACCTGTTGAAACAGGAGTACACGGTTTGCTTTGTTGTAAATTAACACTTAATTTAGCTGCTTCTAAATCACTAGTAGCCTTGAGGATTAAATTTTTTTAGACAGACAGACAGACAGCAGTTACTTTATTGGTTCAATGATTTTACAGTTTTTTTGTGATATTTAGCACAGGAATATATCAGCAGAGGAAGCAGAAACATAATGTAAGTACACACTTGCACATAACCCTCGCGCAGCAGCTAATAAAGAATTGTTGTGTATGTCTGTCAGTTCATACTGACGTGCTTGTTGTCTTTGTGTCATAACTGCCACTCATGTACTGTGGTATTGTGCTGACATCCTATAATCTGAAATTTCACTTGTAATTTACATTGCACTCAGGACAAGCTGAGGAAGTGTAAACAGCACAGAAATATCATTTTCAATAGACAAATAAAAACAAATGGTTGATTTGAGACCACAAAGGGGTTTAGAGCTAACACTGGGGATAAAAGGCACAACCTACAAAACATTTGTTGAGAAAATACAGACATACGTAAGAATAACTAGTAATCTGCAAATATTAGCATATCCCAGCATAACAAAGGACCTCCACAGCAACCTCCTTAGAATCACTGTAGGTACTCACCCATCTTTAGTGGTGTCAGCCACTCCAGCTATGAGCTCCACAGTTTTGGGATTATGTTGAGGCTGTGTATGCAGACCCAGGTACTTCTGTACAAAGTCCCTGGGGGTCATATAATGCTCTCCATCCTCCACAACACTGGCATACTGCAAAGGAGAGAGACATATGTAGATATAGACGTTAAATGTAGATCCACATGTGAACTGAAAATATCAAATGTGTTGTGTACTGAAAGAAAATCATGTGGAGTGGAGACTGAATACAAAACAGCCAGCAGGTGATGAATGAACAAGGCTGAGTTACCATGGCTTTCTCGATTGGTATTTCTTTTCTGAGTGACTATAGCATGTTTATGTTCACTTTTCTGCACAAGAACATATGGTTCTCAGTGACCCTGCAGTGTAAATTTAAACATATACAATACTGTGCTGTTTCATCCCATCAGGACAAAAAGTACTGAGCCACTTTAGTCTCTTTCAAATCACTGTCGTCCTTTCACTTTATGCAGGGCAGAAAACCGTGTGCATCTTGCAAAGAAGTTAATAGATAGTTATGTTTAAAAAGTGAAATATATGACACACAACATTACATACCTGGGGTTTCAATCACAAGCCTGCTTATCAAACTTTAAGGTCACTAATACCAGTAATCGAGGTGAGCAATATCATTATTTTGGCTAATCCACTGAAATAAATGGCTGAAAAATCGAAGCACCCCGTGCAAAATCCTACAGGTCTAACATGGCCAGTTCTTTGCATTGATTTGCAATAGTCTTAAATAGCCACAGACCACATCTCCTGTCTTAAAGAGGTACCACACTGTATACCAGGGAAGTACAGGGTATATCGTCATCTTACACAAACCTAATTTTAACTGATAAAATAACATCAGCAATCAATAATCTTGCGAGTGTTGTGTTTCAACTTCACATGACTGAAGCACAACAAGCACGGCAAACGCAGCAGTGTGCTAAACCTGAGAGCCCTGTCAGGCTTTAAGACGTAAGGTCATTTTTAGATCCTGGTTGGATTTCACGTTGGAACAGAGATAGCTCTGGAAACACAAGCGCCACATGAACTGGCAACAGAAAGGCCATACTTGTGGGTCTGAGCCAAGCTCAGATAGAGAGAGCATGAGATAAACAGAGAAGGAGTGTGGGAGGAGACCTTCACGCCAAGTGTTTTCAGGGCTACAATTCATTGCACTCTGCTGAATTAATGTTTTAAGTGAAAATATTAATTCCAAGCAATTTATTGCCACATTTCGCCATCACATGATTGTGTATCCATTCACCCTCACAGTAGGCCTCAAGTAGTTCTTAATCAAATTATACAGGCAGTCAGAATGAGCTTCCAGTAATTAACTCTTCCACCTGAATATGCATCACAAATTGCGCAGCCCTCTTATAGCAGAGTCAAGAGATGTGGAGGGACCATAAGGCGACTGGAACTCAGAGCCCCTACTTTCAGGTACAAGTTTACACTCCAAACAAGGCCTGGGTGAAAAAATAAAACACACTAATACACTAATGACATGGGTTTGTATATTTGAGGGGGTAATGGAGAGAGTATGATGAGATATTCAGTGACATGATCAAAACACATACACTACAGACACATATGAAGTCAAAGCAGGAGAGATTCTGTCTTGAAGCTGATCCAAAATTAGTCGAAGCATTTGTCTGACCTTTCCTAAAATATGTATCCCAAATGGAGACCACACAGAAAGTACGGACTGACTGCAACATGGTAGTGGATTTGTAATTTACAGGTTCTGCATATATCTGTATGTTGACATGTAAGCTAATGCACCAAATGTTTAAACTTCTGAGTGTCAGTCTTACCTTCAGAAATATAGTCTTCAAGTCATGGGGGTCGGCTCTTTTTGTTGTTTGCACCTGTAACACACAAGTTTGAATTTACTATTTAAAAAAAAAGAAGAAGTCACACATTCAGGATATCATGATGACGTCTACACGAAAGCGGGCTACTCTACTATAGGCTCGGTCAGTTTATCAATAAAAATAAACTTCAGGCTGTCACTGTTCAGCTTTGATTTTTACGCTGTCAGCTCTGCAGGATCGATCCCAGGCGACTGTAAAGAGAAGAGGAACTAGGCTGCAACACCCTGCATTTGCAAATGACCGTGCTGCGATCCTTTTCAGTGAACATGGAGCAAGTCAAATGTCTCTGATTTGGAAATGCAACAGAGGAAAGAAATTACAGCTGTCTGCGAGGCCGGCAGAGATGCGCCTATGTAAAGATGCAGGATTAAAATAAAGGGGGACTCCGCCGCAATTTTTAGACAGAAGCTTTAAACCCACGCGTCCGCTCAGACAAGCTGCCTTCCGTGTCCGACATCGGTTCCTTCACAGCCACTTAACTGCCTTTAAAATTAATATGTGATAAGAAATATTGACGGAGTCACCTTGACCGCCATGCTGGGTGTGACGTCAGCTGCAGAGGACTGGCGCAGGCGCTGGGCATCGGGACGACAGCGGACACGACAGGACAGACACTGAAATATATTTAGCCAAGTATTGTCCTTTTCTGTCTGTAGGGCGGTGTGTCAGCCGAGGAGCCGCTCGGAGAGCTGCTCCGGACGGAGCACGAAGAAAGTTGGTGTGTAACATGTGTTACAGCATTTCCTGTCTGCTCGGGTTCAGGCGAGGACATGGTGGACTGGGCTGCTGTGATGCAGCCTGCAGACAAGATACAGCAACTAGTACAGTAGCACGTACTACAAGAGGCAGTAACATTAACAGCACTACATACAGATACACATGCTGCAAAACTGATATGTAGATATATAGGCTATAATATTTACAGCAAATATACAGCTACATATAACAACATACAGTATCAGTTACACAACATGCAGAAATATACACAGCAATATATGCAAAAACATACAGTAACACATCCAGCTACATGCAGCAATATTAATGTATGCAGGAACATTCAGTAACATATAGTACAGCTATATATGCAACAACATTATGCAGAAACATACAGTAATAGATACAGCAGCATATGGAGCAACATTATGCAGAAACATACAGTAATAGATACAGCAGCATAGGAGCAACGTTATGCAGAAACATACCGGAATATACACAACAATATGGTGCAACATATACAGTAACATATGCAGCAACATGTACTCCAACATAGTCTGCATCATGCAACATGCAGTACAGTAACATGTAGCCTACAATACAGTAAAAAAGGGTGTGAAATTGCATGTGTAGCTTCAGAAAACAAATGGTGTAATGTGTAAGGCTACAGCTAATATATTTTTTTTTAATATTGGCTAATACATATGTTTTTCATTTTCATTTATAAACTATTAAAAAAATATATTAGCTAAAAAGATTTTCATTCATTTTTCCCCCAACAGCCCACAGTTGGTTCTCTCATGCAACCAAGACTTAACAACCCAGAGATATTCAGTTTACAGCGGTGAGAGAAAATTGACTGCAGACCCAATCTAGCATTATTGAGCTGAAGCCACACAAGGTTCAGCAAAAACTTCAAGGCTAAATCAGATTTCATGAGGCAATTGTTGTAAGTAAAAATAGCATCTTCTTATTACAGCTATCAGACAAGTCTAAAGGAGTAAAAGCATATTGTTTAGGTAAAGGCTTACATATTAAAGCACATGTAAAATACCTCATGTGCATCTCATCTTCTGTTTAACAAATTTTGGTTGTTACTCAGGAAAGTATCTGGGTTAAGGGCAAGTTTTTCTATCTAGAGTAAAAAGCACACTGTGCTGTAAGTATGTATTTTTAGAGTCGTGAGGTAGCTGAATATGATTCAAGCAGTTAGATAGTTTACCTAACTGTGCTGCAAACACAGACACCAAAACGTCTGGGTTATCTGGCAGACACTTTTGTCCAAATCGACTAACAATTTTGCCATGTACACATGAAGAGGAATTTAGGGTTCAGTGTCTTCTCAAAGAGCTGCTGGGGATCAAACCACGAACCATATGATTAATGGCTAGGCCGCTCTACCACTTGAGCTACTGCTGCTTACCTGCATGTCGCACACCCATCCCACTGACCAAGCCACTTCAGACACACGTTCTTGGATTTTTTGAGAAATATCTACCTGGGATTGGCTGTAACAAGATGTAAACAGGATGACATGTATTTCAAGACTGTGTTACATCCTCTTTTTTGTTAGAGCCTCTCATTCCCTGCATTTCCTATAAAAAAGAAAAAAAAGAAAAAGTCTAAATGACAGTAGTTTTAAGTTCAGAGATCAAGCAGCATGTTCTGCCTCCATGCAGACACAGTTTGTTACCTAAGGATTGTAAAAGGTATGGTATTGTTCAGGAAAGGGATAATCTAGTGCTGACAGTGTAGCAGAGGTAAAATTACAGTGGCTTAAACATGACTGGGTCGGTCATTCATTGGTGCACCTGAAGGACAGAATAGCTGAGGCTGGGATGATAGCACAGCATTACCAGGGCTCAGACGGATGTTCAGAATTGCACTTTCCCCCAGAGAGTCGATTTCTGTTTATTTTATTGAGATATCCCTGTAGTCTCACTTTACCCCTTTTTGAATGGCATGTTTATTTATTTATTTTTTTGTCTCACTAATATATCCATATCAGGCAGAATTTATTATTTAAAATATTTTATTTATCACACATTTGTTTAACTGTAGTTATACAGATAGGTTCCCTTTAAGTTCACCCCATTTTTATTGTAAAAAAAATAGGCACAGCAAATCAATGCTTTGAATCAGCAAAAAAAAAAACAGCTATCGCCAAGCTATGCTGCTGCATCAAACAAATACAACACATATAGATGAACAAATGATACTCAGTTTTCTACTTTGTATTATTCTCTACTAAGTTGCCGTTGCAGACCTAAATATAACCGTTTTCTTTTACTAAATGTAAATTTTCTACATATTCAACTCACCGCCCTTTGTATTTCGTAATTCTTTGGTGAAAACGACGTTTTTACCCACATCACAGAGTTTGTAAATTACTGTTTTCAGGGTCGTTATATTGACTTCTACGGGAGCCGCTAGAAAAAAACTACATCCTGTTTCCACGGAAACAGAAGGACCCGGAAGTCGTTTCGATTCCGCGGGTCTTTTGGGACAACACAGCTCGGCACAACACAGTGCAGAAATGGCGGGTAAGTGGCTAAATGCTCTCGTGCGCTAATTGTCTTGCGTTTGTTTTAATGTGTTATCACCAGCAGACGGCCCTTACCCCTAATGCAAGGCCACCGGGGTTGTAAATCGGCTTGTGCTTTGCTGAGAACATAGCGAGCTAAGATAGCTAGCGTCACATTGCAAAGGCAGCAGCGAGGGCCTGGCTGCTAACGACATGAGCATGCTATCAGGCTGTCATGACAGAGAGTCTGTTTGTGTGTTTATGTAATGCTTTGACTCCAACTCGAATGCGTATTTTCGACGTGGAGATGCATACGTGTTTCCATGTTAAAGCGTTTTCACCCATGACTTGTTGTTAACTTACTGTGTACAGCTGACGTTACCTAGTCTGGGAGAAACACTTGACTATCTCACACTGGAAGCTCCTTTGCTGTCCACGAGAGAATGACATTCACATTTTTGAATATTCCGAGTATCGTAGCTCATCTTCATAAAAGCTAACATTTATGTTGTGAGGTTCACTTCATCAAAACACATCAGCATCCCCTGTGGATCCGTGGTGAGCTAAGATGGGGCTAATGCAGCTATGGGTTGAGGGGAAATTAGTTTGAGACTATAAACATTGCGTTTGGTCAGCTTGGGATGTTCTTCTGCATGATTCTTATGACAGTATAGCTGCAATGGTTGGTCAATAAATCAGTTAAGCAACAGCTGTTTTGTTAGCAGATTAGTATTCATTGATTTGAGTATTTTCCATCAACAAGATCAGCCATTAAGTTGTATCAGACTATTTTTCTGTGTTTTGTAACATCACTTTAAACTAGATATTGCATTTTAGATATAACAAAGCATACTACATTACATATCAATGTCTTCTGATATTCTGCAGAACTCATTGAAATGTTTATCAGTAGAATAATTGATAACATCAGACATG
>OMNW01012076.1:22742-32973 GCA_900303245.1 Selene dorsalis | reverse complement strand
GGTGAACAGGAAGTGATGCGTGTTATGTTCTTGGCAGCAGCAACAAGCGTCTGAAATAAAGAAAAACTTTGCAAGTTGGCAGGACAAGCATTAACAATCCTGACGAAAATTCAAACTTTAGTACAGAGGCTCAGAAAACTGCATTTAAAAAAAGAACATTTAAAAAAAAATCACTGTCTAGCACCAGAAAATACAAAATCAGTGATCACGCTTTTGCAGTAGCAGTTTAACATTCATTTTAAGCTGGACAATGAAGTGGGCATGGTTAACAGCCAAGGACACTGTGCATTTCCTAGACACTGTGCGGCCCATGAGACCTGATGACATATTAATTCCATGAAGACAGAGTCGTAGGTGGGGCTGAGATTACAGTCTGGCAGTGGAAGCTCAGCAAGGTTGCTCTGTTGTTTCCTGGAGCTCGTGGCCTGTGTCTTAAGAGGCTTTAAGAGGCTTGGAAGAGATGAGATGCCATCTGGTTAAATCCCAAACAGCAACCCACACATGGCTGGGAAAACGGTGACAGCACTGATGTGGTATGACTGATGTGGTGCTGCTGCTCACTTTCAATCAAGACACTCTTATCTGGAAGATGACTGGAGGAGGAGGAGGGGAATAGTCAAAATGTTTTTTTAATGATTATAGATTTTTATTTATTTTTATTAAAGAAGCTCAATCATTTTAGAATGATTGGATGAAATACATAAAAAAAACAGTTTGCTTTTGATAACAGCCATTTTAATCTGGTATATCCTTGGACATTGTATATTTTATTTTTCGTAAAGAAACAAAACGCCAACCTGTTCTTTCAGGGTACAGCCTTGGCTTCTTTGAATAAAAGTTCAAGTAGCTGAAGATTTCAAACAGTTTTCTGGTTTCAGAGCTATTCTATGAAGAGTATAGCCTTTTATAAAATGAAATGGAAAAATGTCTAACCATCTGGCCCTTGTCTCTGTGTTTATCATGGAGAAAATCACAGCAAGACTACAGCTGAAAACAGACTTGTTTGTTAAAAGATGGTCATTATTAGTACAGACAATGCCAGAACTATAGTCACCTCCACTTTTTTTTCTTTTCTTTTCTTACTTGTATGTTCAGCTAATGCTGAATGCAGGTCAATGTTAATAGAGTGAAGGTGAGGAATGGACTATGGGAAATATGATGTACAAGTGTAAGAACACTGAAACGTTCAACGAGTGTAACTGTATATATTATACATCTCCTGTTGAAACATTTTGATCATGTTTAACAGAAATGTTTCACTCTTGAAGATTCGGGCTCAATATTTAATTGAAATTAATATCTGGGTCAGTTTCACCAGTCCAGATGAACTTAAACCAGCTCTCTATTGCAGAAATCTGACCAGATGCGAGACACAAGGTAGAAGCACCAGACCCCAGAAGATTGTTGGTTGAACAATGTTTCAAGGTTTCCAGGTGTGTAAGAAAATGTACAAACATGTTTTGACACTTATAAGACTTATAATCCATCATGCATAACGCACATAGTGAAATTGGCGCTAAATGTTTTTGATAAACCACACGATTTTTTCAAATGACTTTTCTATCAGTGAAATATGATCTGCTTGACACGATGAATTTCTCTGAACTAGCAGGTTTGTTAATTAGGCGTCATCTCACGCAGAGAAACAAGTGTGTAAAGATGTGTTCAGACAGAACATGATGGTATTAATTGCACCGTTTTATTTGCACTGATTTCACAGCTGAACTGTTTGTGTAATGTGTTGATTCACTCCCGCAGCCAATGTCCTGACTGCACAGATGCGCAGTGTTTGACAAATCTCAGAACTCACTGGGAGCTCCAGCTATTCCTGTAATTTTCCACCCAGCCCCTCTCAGTTTTTTACACTTGTATTTTACACTTGTATAATTTTTCACTCAGGTGGAGAGCTTTTTGACTCAGATCAAGCAGCTGTGTGGCTCTTTGTGTCCACTTTTGTGCTTTTTAATTAAAATCACTTCTTGTGCTTGACCTCCTCCATGCTTCTGAACACAGATGATGATCATCACAAACATGGACACCTTTTCTTCTTTTGAGTCTTTATTCAACATGAACTACTACACCATGTATTGTGTTATACATACATTAAGTTATGCTGCCTTTGAAAAGAAGCTGTAAAATACCATGATGAATTTTCTTTCATGACGTCATTATCTTGTCATCTAGTCCACTCTTAAGAGATCACTAGACCAAAGTACTAACATGTGCAAATGGGCGGAAAAACAACATCTTTCACAGGTTCAAAGGTGACTACGCCCAGCTGACCAGGCCGTCGATTGGTCACCTTAAAGCTGGGCTGCCAATAGGACGCCTATCCATTAATGTCAACTGATGATATGCTGGCAGAACTCTATGAATCGAACACTTGCTTAGTCAAAGCAGAGATCCTGATCCCTTCTAACAGCAACAAGCTGTCGATACCAGGCAGCAGTGTGCCTGTTACACAAAGCCCAGCACAGAATTGATCTAAATACAGTGGCCAGAACGCATTGGTCTGTGGTGAGGTCTGTCTGGAACAGGTCATGCAGCCAATGGAAAATTCAGATTTGATCAGTGTTATCGGTGGCTTCGAGCATTAGGAGTCTCTCTGTTAATGTGTCACAGGGCTTAAAATCAGATCTGATGCATAAGATTAAGATATGTAAGATTAAATCCCTTCAGTACAAAGTGCAGCCTTTGAAGCTTTGGTAATAAAATGACATAATTTTGAGATAACAGTCATTCAGTAGATAAACATAACTAAGGAAACTAGACTAAGGAACCTTTACACTTCAAGAGTAAAGCTTTCCCCTAATTGGTGATGTGCTTTTTTTCCCCTCAAATACAGCACTAGTGCTCCACATACACACACACACACAGAAACATGTGCATCCTATGGTACAAGCTGAAGGACTGAGGTGTTGGACACTGCATCTGTTTCCTGCCTGTATTTGAAACAGGAAAATTACACATGTGGATTTCAACATGGTTTCCTCATATTTGTGCAGATCTGAAAAGTAGGCTACGCTATCAAGTGAATAGAAATAATACTTACTTTAGTCTAAGGAAAACAAAAGTAAGCATTTGGGAGGCAGGGATGTCCCTCAAGTTTCCTCCGCTACACAATAGGTGCTGATGGGTATCTCATCAAAAACACTAAGACAGCTTCACAAATCAAATTACGGCTTCTGCATTATGTTCAGACAGCCCGTCCGTGGGTCACCCCGTGATTTTCTCTCTCTCCTCTGTTATTATTCCATTTCCTCCCTGCGAACGGAAAGACCAAAATAACCCGGCTGAAATCTATGGCTCTCCGGGGGTAGAGCTTTTGTGTCAAAGCTGGTGGAAAACAAGAGCATTGGTGGCTGAATGGGACACTGTGAGATCTAGAGTTTCACAGCCTCATGGGGCTCAGTGCATAGACACAGACACGGCTCATTACATGGGCCGACTGGATTGAGACCAACCAAGAAGTGTCGTGTGAGACACTCAGCATGTATGATTCACAGGGGAAATTGTAGCCTGGACTCTGGTTTGAGGCTGATGATGGGTCAGTACACAGTGATGAAATATTTTGTAACTGCCTATGTGGTGAATTGAGGAAGGAGGGATGATGATCCCAGCTGAGAGAAACCAAGTTCCAACACCACAAAGCTTTGCCATGCCTGTGCCCTCTTTTCCTTCTGCTTCTCTCCTGATTTTAAGCCGTGCGACAGTGTTTTAGGGATGCGATCAGGCCACCATTTTGGTCCAGACAAGTTGCTCAATATGGACTGCCATGAAATGTTCTATAGACAGTCAAGGTCCCCTGAGGATGAATCTCAATGAGTTTGGTGAGCCAGTGACCTTTCCTGTACACACAGCCATGCTTCTTGGATGCATCCTGATACTGCACAGGGAATTTTCCTTTGGTGTGTCAACATGAAGTCAACGTTTAGTGAAATGTTATTGGCACCCATTGGATGGATGCAATGATGTCTGGTACACGAACACACCCAAGTGAAGGAGGAGGTTGTCCATTAACCAGAAGCTTGCTCCATGCAAGTGTACTTGGGCATGATACTGAACCTGAGTTGACGCTGATGGCTGCTCTATGAGTCTGTGTATGGATGTGATGTGTGAATGTGAAGCACTTTGAGCGGTGCTGAGAGAAGTGCAACACAAGAGCTGTCCATTTACACATGTTCCCTCAGGAAATAAAAACATGGTGATCCTCTGACTTTTCATGTAGCGACAACATCAGGTTGAATTTATTCTGAATTTATCAAATTTTCATTTTATGTTGGGTAACCCAACCTGCCAGCCAGCAACACATAAAATCACTGACATCTGTCTGGATGTTTTAGGACATTTTTTTTTGTTTTAGGAACACTTGCTACGAATGAATGCACCTCCTCATTATTAATTAAAGCATGTCAGTCTTTGCTCATTGAGGTATTTGTTTTCGGCTTTAGCCGGAGCAACACCTTAGAGGATGCAGCGCATGAAGTGTTTCATAAAACAGGTGAGCATGAAAGGACTTGTTCCGACCCACACACAGTGTGCACTTGCATGCGTAGACACACAACTCCCAGAGGAGGATGGCTGTCAGATTCAAACTAATGAGAGTCGAGGCTGGCACCATTATGGATTTCTCTCTGTCCCTCTGTCTCTCACTGTTTGTTGGTCTTTGTCGCACTCAGTCATCATCTTGCTAATGTCATGGGTGGACTCAAGACCGTGACACTGTCTGTGAAGCACATGGTCCAAACACATCATCTTCTCCAACATCTACCACATCTTTACTTAGGCCTTAAGACTCATGTTATGTGTAATATGACCTTCAGCAGTGGATTCTGTAATTGAAGTAATTGAAATGTGTGTTAATTACACACCATCACCTTACAAATAGTAGTGTTGCCTCCATCTCCTCCTCACCTGCCCCCACTTCTGACGTACAGTCTCCATACAGCATCTAATTATGTTTTTAGGGCACGCTGGGACATGTTGCTGTCTGCTACTATTCTTAGAGCTTCGTTTATATGTTTCCACAGTAAAGAGAAGGTCACTGTCCCTCTGTGCTCTGATTCAACCCCTCTGACATCTATCGTGCAGCTGGTGTAACCAGATCCAGCCACGCTAACTAAGCTCTGGTACTTTCGCGGCTCTCCTCATGCATTATGGACAAGAAGATTTTATAGTTGAAAATGAAACTGTGTGGCTGCCCGGCACTGGTGAGATGATGATCTGGTACAGCAACTGCCCGTGGCACCGTTCTCCTGGCAGATAATTAGGAAACACTGCCCGTCTGCTTCTGTGTCAGGCCGAGGCTGTGACCATCAGGTTCACTGTTAGCTTGAGGACTTATAAATGTGCTTCAATCAGAGCGGATCTCTCAGTAGATGATGAATGTGATCAATTTTGATGGTGGGTTTTCATGTGCTTGCAGGGGATCAATGCATGGAAAGGGACCCAGAGAAAACTTTATGTTCACTGAACCCTGCTTTGCTTCAGTCAGAATAAACTCTTAAAGCAGGCCACAATAACAATAACAAAACCAGTCATTTGTTTTAATGTTATGGCTGATCAGTTTGTATACATTTGTATGTAGAACTCACACCTCAACCCAGGTCAAACAATCCTACACCGTTTCTTGTCTGGATTTGATCATTCCCATCACTGGACCATACACATTTTTGACTTGAGAATTATGTCCTGAGAGATTGGCAAAAAACACATACTAATCCTAGGCCATCTTGCAAAATCAAGGAAAGTGATGGGAAGAAAAGCTCTGGATCTGCCCCCTCTAGCCAAGTTGTAACAATTTTGCTGCAAATTGGTTTGGTTCTTGGATAATCAGTCTTATATTTTGAAGAAAGGAACAATACTGTAGCAAAAAAGAAGACATATGGGATTTTAGGTAGAGCAGTGTAGGTGGACTTGCCTGAAAGCAATTACAAGTGATTGCATTTAAATTTTTTTTATAAAATAAATCACATTAAGAAAGATTCTACCAACACATTTTCATGTGTCAGGGGAAAAGAATAAACATTTGCCAGTGTGTTCCTGAATGGCAAAGTAGTGTTTAGAAAAAGGCAATGAAACCCAACAGCAACACATTTGGCGTCTGTGACTGAAAGAGGTGTTTCTTATTGAATGCACAGCCTCCTTCCCTGTGACGCACACCTGCATGACATTTGGTGAAGCAAACACCTGAGTGTTTGTTCAAGGGGAAAATGAACGTGACATCTGAATGTAAAGAAAGACTCTTTTTTTATTCTCTCTTATCAGTCAGAAACTCAGCTGTCTCCCTGGGCAGCTTGAAACGTGTCCTGCAACAACTTGTCGTTAACAAACACTTTCAAACCTTTAATTGTGTGACTGGGCTGTCTGCACTTGTGGCTGATTTCCTGGCAACCCTGAGAGATTATGAGGCCACAATTCCCTTTGCAGAGATGGGCGAGAGCTTGTATGAGAATGTAGGTCAGGGAGAAATATCAAACCATAAATGCATTGAGCAGCTTCACGAAGAAGGAGCAGCAGGCAAATTGCCTGTTGCTCTGGCTGTATGTTTATGTGGTAGGAGTACTGGCTGTCCACTAATTACATTAAGCTGGACCCATGCTGATGATGTCATGCTGTCTTCGCAGTATGAGCGTGACTTCTATGAGGCTGCAGCTGGTGGAGACGGGGCATCAAACCACATGAGGAAGAGAAGTAAAGTGAATAGGTTTCTGCTCTCTGTTTCTATTTCAGCTCACATGCACATTATTAGTTGACAATCCACAAGCACAGCACCAACAGTCTCAATTTAGAGCATGTGTGTGTGTGTGTGTATCTCCTGAAAGCACATCAGCTCATTATGAGCTGCTGTTAAGCTTTTCATAGCAACTCGCCAACCGCTGAAATAAATTAACGTCCTGTCTCTGCATTTCATTCTAAATCCATGGTGGGAGTGTTTTGTTTTTAGTGAATGGCAAATTGGATTGTGCCAGCTAGTGAAACACAGTCAGTCCAGATAACAATCCCCATATCCACCTCCTCTGGGCAGCAGCAAGCCTGTTTTCTCCTTCCTCATGCCTTATTCAGCCCTGTTAGTGTGCAGCACCAGTGAGAATATGCCTGGCTCCAGAGGAGCCTCTTGGCATGCTGTACACTGGACTCTGGAGGTGCAGCACCAATGTGGCTTAGGCACATCAATACAACAATATTTTCCTCGGCTAAATGACTCTGTGGCATGTGTGTGGGCCTGTTGCTGTGTGAAAAGGCAGTGACAGGTCCTACACTTTTAGAAAAGCACAAGAGGTATCACTGCTGATAAATCACATCGCTGCCCACAGGTCACATGATGCTGTGACCTTTCATGTGAGAAATTTATCACTGATACTTCTGTTTAACGGCTGATATTTTGGTGAAATTGAACTAACAAACACCACCACTAATGCGTTTTAAATTTCCCACTAGATTCAATGTACGATTCTGTATGTGTTGTATATGTAAATGTCTTGACTGTGAATATACCTTCTGTAATGTTGAATGAAAGGAGTACAAATATGATGGCAAATAGAAAACAGGCATATTGGTTGTTAAAGGATCTCTGGTGCATCTGTTGCCTAGTCATTAAAGAACCAATGTCATGTTCTAACAGCTTGTGCTTGTGGTGACGTGGTCCCCGGCCTGGCTTCCCCGAGGCCAGTCAGAATGAACGGGCCTTTTAGTGCGTTAACTGAATAACTTTTCCAGCCTGATCCCTTCAAGCAATTTAGAAAAAAAAGAATTTCAGATCCCAGAGACAAAGACTATTAAGTTAAAAAAAGACACATCACAGCAACACAGATGTTCTTTTGATAACACTGATGCTACCTATAGATCCATACAGCTGAGAAATAGGCCTACAGTCTGTGTTTTCATTCAGCAGCACAAGTCTGACCTCAGTCTGAGACTTTCCAGGTAAATCCCTACATACATTAAAGAGCACATGGCCGACATGTTTTCCCACACAAATCTACATATAAACTTCAACAACTTTCCATCATTTTCTTTTCTTTTTTTTATTGATATTTCTATGAGGTTCACATAACAAACCACATTTTTTATTCTTTAAAAAATAACATATTTATACTTTAAACATCTTACTTTACATCATAATACATAAAGGTGTTTTTTTCTTTTGCACAGCAAAGATATGACATTTATGTTTCAGACAACATACCAACAAACATATTATATACACGTAGTTAACGTAATACTTGAATGAAGTCCACAACAGTGCAAAATAAAGTAAATGAGCAGGTTGTTACAAAAGCGCCCTGACAGGGAAATTAAGGATGCCTGATTAAACCCACTGAATCGTTTAGGAAAAGAATGAAACGTGCTTTAAAACAGAATGTGTTTTAATCAGTTTGAGCATTTTTCAATGGGAGAATTCCTGTTTTCACAAGAGAGAGAAAAAACCTTAGGTAAACAAGCTTGAGGCTACAACAAATCCTCTTAAATAAAAGAGATGGAATTAGTGCCGTGCGTCCTGAGGCGCACTGGGATTTTGTCGGTTCAACCTATCATCTCTCAAACGGACATGCACTTGTTTGTTTTTTTCAGTTTTTATTCTGTGTTTTAAAAAAGCATCATTCAGTAGCCTTAATGTGTCCGTGTGCAGGGAATGGTCCCAGGATCCTCTCATTTAGTCGTGGAGGCACAGATTAGACAAACACTCTCCCAACACAAGGTTGACGACAGAAGAAATGTTTCTTGTGCAGACATCGTCAGAGGCGCCTGGAAAATGCCCTAAAATTATTCAGGCAATTTCCTGCACCTTTACCTCCTCAAAGCCATTAGTGAGCAGAGAGGGCTCCTGGTTGCTCTCTATGGAGGATTCGCTCCCCGTGCTCTCTCCGGAGAGAAGTCTGGTCACTCTGAGGTCAGCTTTCAGTGTCTGCACGTCGTTTCCTATGCTCATCTCTCCCAAGTCGTTAATAATCTGAGTCAATTCCTGTTTACCATTGGCGACACAATCGTCCGTGTCCAGAATGTCCTCACACTCAAAGTGCATTGCTTTCTCCTCCTCCTCCTCCCCGACCAAGTCCTCGGTGATGGAGCCCAGCTTGGGCGCGCTCCGGCTGCGCTCCACCGGGGGTTTGTAGTAACACTGTCCGTTCAGCAGCTTCCTGAGGGGGACCAGCGGGATGGTTTGTTCCCCTATGAGCTGCTGCTGCTGGTGCCTTGCATCGTCTCTGCGTTTTAGCCTTTTGAACTCGGCCAGGGCTGTGGCCGAGGTCTGGTACAGAAGCAGCGCCATAGCCTTTGCCTTCTCCGGCTTGGACACCAGCACTGCGTGGCAGCGCAGCATCACCGCCTTGTGCTTCATCTCGTGCCTGTAAATCCAAGCGAAAATCTTGGGTAGCCTCGGGTCCGCGACGCAGTAGGTTATCCGGTGCAGCAAGTACAAGTGTCCCGGCCTCCTAGCCTTGTCGTCCACATGCACCATCCGGATGCCCTGGGAGCTGATGGTCAGCCTCATCTTGGTGCCGTTCTTGCCCATCTCGCTCTTGCCCCAGATCTTGCTCACCGCCACGTCCGTGCAGCCGTCCCCTTTGGACTGGATGGTGGTGGCGTTCCCCAGGTAGAGCACCGTGTACGTGGGGTCCTCGCTGGTGATCTTCACCTTTTTCCTCTTTGACTTGAACATGCTGCCCACCCTGTTGAGCGCGCTCTCGGGGCAGGACTTGGCGAAGGAGGTGAGCGCAGAGTAGTTGAGACTCACCGCATAGCCCTTCTGTTTGGACTGCTTGTTTTCCTCAATCAGGTCGAACTTATTCTTCTTCCAGGGCAGCATTTTATTGGTGGTTCCAGACAACAGCAACACTGAGAGAGAAAGAAAACAACTTTTTATTAGGACTGCTTCTAGTTTCTGAAGGTGTTTACTGTCTGTCAGGTCATTTGTGAGCTACTCTACGAGAACTAAACGCAAAGGCATCGTACTTCATCTGTCCATTCTCTGGTGTACTCTGGTCCATAGCGTCTTCCGTCCTATCTCTCGTAGTGCACGGTACAGTCTGCCAAAGTGAGAGGAGCCTCACTGCTTATATACAGGGAGAAACCACTTCAGTGAGACTGCAGGGGTGAGGGTGGGGGCATGAACCAAATGACAGTAGACTAACAGCGTAGTCTGTTGACTGTCTCTGTTGGCCATGTTTATTGATGCAACTTGTAGCCTACTTTCGTTTGATGTTTTCAAATTACTGTAGCAAATAGACCC
>OMNW01012076.1:7247-22722 GCA_900303245.1 Selene dorsalis | reverse complement strand
CCCGCCACTGTGACGTACATTATTTTATTTTACTACAGACAGAAACTCTGACTACAAAGGCAACGCCCCTTCCAGACAATTAGGCTACCAACCTATATTGTGTTTATTTCATTGCAACATTTCATGTGCCTGAAAATGTAAAGAATAAGATTATAACTTGAAGAAACACATGTCTAGGCATGTTATACCTAAATAACAAAAACACAGACTTTACAATTTCAACATGCTCTTAGCCTACACATTTTTTTGAAAACGTTTGATTGAAGCTCTTTAGGGTTTCAGATACATGTTTTAATGTGGAATCAGGAAGACACAATAGAAAACAACGTGTTAGGCCGCCAGATCTCTGCCATTAGCTTTCTGTGGATAAGTCACTGGGACACCACTAGTTTGTGCTGCCATCTCTTGGTTCATTTTAGAATTGCGTTAGTTCATAATGTGTGCGTGTTAATGAGACGATGGCGGATGGTTTAGTTTGATGATTTATTGCATTGCACAGTGTAACGCGTTTGAGAGTTATTTAAGAAATATAGATAAATATTTAGGTAATAGGTATAAGGTTTGATTCTATATGTATTTGGCTGTAAAATAGACCGCTGTCGGGCACGCGGAACGAAAGTTTATCAGTGTTCCATTTCCGTCACGACACATTTAATAGCTGGACCAGAAAATGGTCTGTACTATAACTGCGTTATTCTGTGTTCATATAAATAAATATATATTACCCTCGTTTTTAATTGTTAATGATAATAAATTATAATAAGAGAAGCAGTAAATATTAGAATTAAATATTACACACATATATATATTCACAGAGTTTAAGCAGAGCCGTCCAGACATATGCCAGTCGATTGGTTTGATCCATTTCCGGTCTTTACAAAAACAACGTAGTCCACATGTGGAGCAGTCGTTAGTGGTAGTTGTGACAGATATCGTCTTTTCTCCTTCAGCTTTATTAAACCACAGTGTTTTTGTGAAGCCGTAACACCAGCTGCCATGGGAAAGAAGAAGACCGGAGGAGGAGGAGGAGGAGCAGGTCTCGGCAGAGCTCTGATAAAAGAGAGACTTCAGACGAGCCGAGGGAACAAGAGGGGCGACTCCTGGGTATGACACGGCAGCTAGCACTTTGTAAAACATGTATAAATCAGTTAGTTACAATTTCATTACAGTTTTCTTGCTGCACTTTGACATCATCACATTAAGGCCCAAACAGTTATGACGGTGTTTGACCTGTCACTTAAATCGTTCACCTCACTTTCAGTAGGTTTGATAAGAAGCTGTTGTTTGAGCTTATGTAGCCCTTAACTGTCAAAGTAGTTAAATAAAAGGTTAATTTCTTGATGCTTTATCAGTGATATCTACTGGTCAGGTACAAATTACATGTAATTATCATGCTTCTATAGATTAGATGCACTAAGTTTACTAATATCAGTCAAGTTTGGCTCTGTATCTTTTTTTTTTTTAACCTGGGGGTGGGGTGTTTGTTGACTATCCCACCATTTCAGTGGATCCTTGCGCTTTTCAGTACTTCTGTATATACATACAATTTGGTATGGTCATCAGTTATCCAAGATCTTTTCAGACATATGGTCTCAAAAGTGTAAAAATGGTCTTATTGGGGTTGATAATATTACCCATCATGTGTTTTGATAAAGGGTAATCTAGACAGTGCAAGTGATTAGAACAATGTATGTTTTTTGTAACTCATTATTTGGTCTTCATTTCATGTTTCCAGCTCCACACCAGTGAGCTGAATGATGGCTATGACTGGGGGCGGCTGAACCTGCAGTCGGTTACAGAACAGAGTTCAATGGACGACTTCCTGGCCACTGCTGAATTGGCAGGAACTGAGTTTGTTGCAGGTAACTGGCTGTGTGTTGTACATATATGTTGTGTCTAAAAACTGTAAATAATATCATCAATTCTAACCTTGCAAGGTCTACTGATCAGCCTAGTGCATGCTGGTCTCTGAACCAGCTGTGAACATAATGTCAAACTGAACGCAGATATCGCTGGGTCTTAAACCACATTTATGTTCGGTGCAGCATCACTACGTTACTGTGTCACCCACTGCAATGTTTTCCTTTAATTGCGCCGGTGTATCTGACTGTTTTTGCTTTGCTTTCTTAGAGAAACTCAATATCAAGTTTGTACCAGCGGAAGCGAGAGCAGGCCTTTTATCAGCTGAAGAGAAATCCAGGCTGAAGAAGCTCCACGAGGACAATAAGCATTTCCTCAGAATTCCTCGACGGTACATACCAGAGACCTGGGTAATTTCACAACACTTTAAGTATGTTTAGCATTTCTAAGTGTTGCTGTGTCTTTTATTGTTTTAAGCCCCCACTGGGATGAAAGCACCAGGCCAGAAGCACTTCAGCTGGCAGAAAAAGACAGCTTCTTGGAGTGGAGACGAGAGCTTGCAGAGTGAGTATAATTCTTTGATTTATCAAGTGAAAAGTTCTCACACTGAAGAACCTTTGTGCATTTTGAGGTGTATGATTGATGTGACGTTTGACATTAAACACATGTGTTGTTTCCACAGGCTGGAAGAAGAACAGAAGCTAATTCTCACACCATTCGAGAGGAATCTTGAGTTCTGGAGACAGCTGTGGAGAGTGATCGAGAGGAGGTATAAATAACTCTACAGCTGTCAGTTTAAGTGTAATCTTGATGAGTGCTCAACATGTACTCAGCTACTAAATTGGCTTTTTTTTTTTCACTTAGTGATGTCGTCGTTCAGATTGTTGATGCCAGAAATCCTCTGCTGTTCAGATGTCCTGACCTGGTGAGAATATTTGTTTTTAATTGTAATACAGGTGGTTGTGTGGGGAATGGGACGTGTCTTCAATTAGTCCTTATGTTGAGTATTCATTTACTTTTTGCTGTTGTTTTTTCATTTCATTTGTACTCTATTAATTGATTGTGTAATGTCTTTCTTGATGGGCTGTCAGGAATCATACGTAAACGAGGTATCAAAGGACAAGGTGAACATGCTGCTAGTGAACAAGGCAGACCTGCTAACCAGGCAGCAGAGGCGAGAGTGGGCCAGGCACTTTGAAAAGGAGGGGCTGAGGGCAGTTTTCTGGTCTGCCCTGGCAGAGAGCAACAGGCTAGATGCAGAAGAAAAGGTAACTCTAACCCCGAACATCAGTTTAATGTGTCAACATTTACAGTGAATTCCTTATGAGCAGACCCTAAAATCATTTTGAAGAGTCGTTCAGCGACTTAATCCTCCCAGCTGACCCAGAATTTAAGTGACAGACCTCTCTTATCACAGGGCATGGAAGTGGACGAGTGTGGAGAGAGTGACCCAGAAGAGGAAGCAAAGGCAAACAATGAAGACCTAAGCCAGAAAGGGGCGGATGGGGAAGAGATGGTGAAGCCAGGTGTGGAGGATCAAGTGGGAGAAGAGAGTGGCACGGAGGACGAGCAGCAGGAGAAGATCAGCATAGATGAGGAAGAGTGGCACACCTGCTCAGAGGATGAAGACGAGGAAGAAGAGGAAAGGACTGTTGGCTCATCCAGTGAATCTTCCTTTCGCAACTCCAGCCGTCTACTGCATAAGAATGAGCTGCTGGATATGTTTAGGGCTGTCCACAAGGGGCCCACGTGTAAAGAAGGCCAACTCACAGTCGGGTTGGTGGGTAATTGTGCTTGCTCTAGTACATGAATAGCTCTTATATATAGAAATGCTATAGTTCTCACTAAAGCTGTAAGATAAAATGTCCCCTAAATAGCAAAGAAATGTTCAAGTTCTGTTCGGTCTGTTTTTAAGAGCATTTATGAGCAGATGCTAATGGGAAGATAAAGCTATAGAATCTATATCTATCTATAGAAAATGTAACTGTGCTGGTTGTATAAAAATATTTGTCATGCTGCCAAATTATGTCAATGATCTTTTGTCCCATACTGGCATCTAATAGGTTGGGTATCCTAATGTGGGAAAGAGTTCTACTATCAACACTATTCTACGGAACAAGAAGGTGTCTGTTTCTGCCACTCCTGGACACACTAAGCACTTTCAGGTACAGGACAACTCTTTAAATCTTTCTATATGAATTCAGATCCTGCATATCAACACAAGACCTTTTTTTTCATGTTTTTTTATTTTTTTTATTGAATTGCAGACCTTATATGTGGAGCAAGACTTATGCCTCTGTGACTGCCCAGGTCTTGTCATGCCCTCCTTTGTCTCCACCAAAGCTGAGATGATCTGCTCTGGGATCCTGCCCATTGATCAGATGAGAGACCATGTACCTGCAGTCTCTCTTATATCCTTTATGTGTTGTAGGAAGAAAGATGGTTTATGGGAAACATGGTCTATGGTGTAAAAAAAAAAAAACCCAGTGTGATTGAATATGTGCTGGATGCTGATTGTGGTTAAGTCTTTAACAGATTTGACACGTATGTCAGACAGTCCCTCGACATGTGTTAGAAGGTACCTACGGCATCAACATAATCCGACCACGAGAAGATGAAGACCCTGACAGACACCCCACCTCTGAGGAGCTGCTTATGGCTTATGGATGTGAGACTCCCTACATAGCTTCATTAACAATAGGCCCTCCAGCTCTGGATGGAAACTGCTAATGACAATGATCCATCTCTATAATCTTTGATCAGAATTCATTACAATGCATGTTTACAGGCTCAATGTGAACTCTTTTTGTGTTCGTAAAGCACTGTGTGGTTAATCAAGAGTTGTCATTTAAATTTCCTGTATTATCTTTTTCCCAGACATGAGAGGTTTTATGACATCACATGGCCAGCCCGACCAGTCAAGATCAGCCCGTTACATCCTGAAGGATTTCGTCAGTGTAAGTTTCAGTTGCAACTACATTTTGCTGGTGGGTTCGTTAACTAGTATATAACATACCACAGCCTGGTTTCAACAAGAGTCTCTCAAATTCTACCACAGCTTTACACGTATTATATGTGTATTATATCTTAAAGTTTTTAAAAAGACAGTGAGGACCTTTGGCTATATTGCTGCATGTTGAAAATATATTGTGTAATCACTGCCAAATAATGCAAAGTGTGGATTTTCTTTCGGCCAGTTGTGGCCACACTATTTAAAATATGTCCATCTTCAATATAACAGCCTCTTTAACACACCTTTCCTACAACCTTTACCTCTTACAGGGCAAGCTTTTGTACTGCCACCCTCCTCCACATATTAATGCTGAAGACTTCCAGCCACAGCACTGCAAATTCCAGCAAGCTGGCTGTGATGTCTCTACAGTAACAACCAAACAACCGAAAATCAAGAGAATTGAAAATGTGGTTGACAAGAATTTCTTCCATCAGGTCAGTACATCTGCTGTCTCCTTACTCGTTTGGAAATTTCATGAGTAGTGGTTGGTAAGAAATGAAATGTTTGAGCAGTGATGGGATCTCTGTCTCTAGGAAAATGTGCGGGCACTCTCCAAGGGGGTTCAGTCTGTGATGGGCTACAAACCAGGCAGTGGGCCCGTTGCCCCAGCGAAAGCTGAATTAGAGATGGCAGTGGGCAAACCCTGGAAAAAACACGGGAACAGAAACAAGAAGGAGAAAGTACGCCGCCTCAACAAACATCTGGACGCCTGACACACATCTTAAATTCGAAGTACTTTCGACAGGAATAGAAATACACCAACACTCATGAAATTCCAAGGGAATTGATGCTGAGCAGCATGTGTAGGGAAAGAGTACATGGCCCCTTTATCCTGTGAGCATGGAACTGTCAGGCTGCTCTGGTTTGAAGATCATAATGGTCCTATGCATTCCATCAACTGGCTCAGCAGTTGCACAGCAAATCTCACTGCAGTGTTCAGGAAATCAGAGGGTGTGAAATTTGTAAGAAAATTAAAAGATATCCTCAGTGTTTATTAAAGGTTTTTTTGCGTCACAAAAAAACTCATTTATCATACAAATTACTGTATGTTTGATTTCAACCACATACAGTTGTGACTAAATGTAATGGAGCTGGATTATAGAATAAAAATTAATGTTTTCATGTTAATGTGTTGTTTCTTAATCTAATTTCTATGAGGTGAGATAATGCAAGAGTGGAAATAGAAGTACTGTTCTTGCAAAATGACTAAAGGCAAAGCAAAGCTGATGACTTGACATAAAACAAGTCACCCCTTCCATGCTTTTGTGTCCTGTGTGGACACATTCTTCGCACATGCCAATCCTCATTAGTACAGTGGATAGCATTGGTTCAAAACTGAGTGGAGAGAAACTACCCCTTCCAGGACTTTATGTTTCCACATTCTGTGAACACACCTTTACTGTAAATATCAATCCTCGTTAGTATAGTGGACAGTATCTCCGCCTGTCACGCGGAAGACCGGGGTTCGATTCCCCGACGGGGAGGTGGTCGTGTTTTTCTCTTGGAGCAAAGCAGCAGGCTACTGTCCTTCTTGACGTACGCAAATGGACTTGGCGGCGCTAGAAGGAGTATATCGGCAGTTTCCGTAGTGTAGTGGTTATCACGTTCGCCTAACACGCGAAAGGTCCCCGGTTCGAGACCGGGCGGAAACATATTTCTATCGTTGAGGTTTTATAAATGAAGGCCAAGCACGGTCATCATCGTAAATAATGACCTCTGTTGTGCACTGAAGATGTTGCGTTGCAACGGAGTTGGAAGAGTGCATGGACACAATGGGTTGTTTGATGACGTCAATAGATTCATTGAAGGTATTCTCTAATGTGTCTGACCTTGGCATGCATGTAACTTGAGCTGTGTTGCGACCTTCCTTACATTGTAGCTAATATCTCTGCCGGCGACACCTGGTTTGTATGTTTTCATGTGGTGTGCACACACCTTTTATTGTAGATATCAGTCCTCGTTAGTATAGTGAACGGTATCTCCGCCTGTCACGCGGAGGCCGAAGACCGGGGTTCGATTCCCCATGGTTGTGGTTTTCTCTTAGAGCAAATCACCAGGATACTATCATACTTGTCGTATGCATATAAATGTGGCGTCGCCAGGAGCAACAGAATGCATTGCTGTCACGTTTCCGTAGTGTAGTGGTTATCACGTTCGCCTAACACGCGAAAGGTCCCCGGTTCGAAACCGGGCGGAAACAACTTTCTTCTTCTAACCCCAAAGGTAGTATTACAAAATAGTGAGATCATCACCGTAAATTGTGACCTGTTCATTGGACGTGTTAGGTTACAGCAAGCAAAGTTGGAAGGGTGGATGGATATCTTCAATAGATTAATTGAAAGCATTCTGCAGTGTGTCTTGACATACATGTAACTACAGCTGTGTTGCCACCGTCCCTGTTGGCACTTTGACCAGTATCTCTGCCAGTCACACCTAGTTCAAAACTGGGTGGAAACGAGCCACTCCTTCCACGGTTTTACGTCCCATCTGGCGTGGACACACCTCCCATAAGTGTGCCAGTCCTTGTTAATATAATGGATGGTATCCCACGGAAAGAAAGGTGTATTTTTCTATTAATGCAATTCACCTAAATAGTATCCCACTAAGCATACACTAATGGATTTGCCACGTCAGAAGCAGGACAATGAGCGTGCATTCCGTAGCCACATGGTTATCATGTGTGCCTACCATGCAAAAGGTTTCCAGTTTGAAACTGAATGGAAACAACTGTCTCCTTCTAAGGTTTTATAAATCAAGATTAAGTCAGGTAATAACTGATACTGTGATTGTAGGGGTCACAGGTCAAGTTCTTCCCTTGACAGTGTTTGAGGAAACCCCGTTTGAGGGAAATCTCCTCACATTGTTCCCAGCTGTGAAAAACACATCCAGTAATAACAGACTGATGTCTATTGGCCATGGATGATGAATGTAGTTAATCAGTGTGTCCACCTGGTGGCAGAGCTGTGCAGACGAGATTGTTGTTGCCTGAAAAGCAAGCGGCCTTTTGGCTGATGGAGGAGATGCTGGGTCACTCAACGTGGCCACTTGCTGTTTCTTTTTATTATTATCATCATCATCAATGTGACTTTCACCAAAATACAATATCCTAGTGTATTAGCATATAATGACCCCGTACTCCTTCAAAAAAAACAAAAAAACTTTTACATATAAATCAAGCAACTGCACATTAATACAAAATGATACAATCTCTTAATCTATGTAAAATGGTGCAATTGAATATGATTATCGGGTTTTTCCTTAGTGCAGGAGAGAGGAAAACATGCAGTAGTACATGTGGGTGGCTTTATGAATCATCCTCAGATGTGGGAGGGGCCGCTCTGGTAAAATATCGGCGTCACCACATTAGCAGTGTAATAGCTGCGCAGGTCGAAGCTTTTGGCTAGAAAGGAATAAAACAACAACAAAAGAAGGATGTTAGCTTTCATGCCCTTAGCTTCGCAGCCCGTGTAGCAGCTAGTCTAGCCACCACCACCCCCAACCGACCCTCGCCACCACCAACAACACGTCTGTCATTTTATTTATATGTTTTTCAGCGTCACATCCCCCTGGCCGGAGGAATGTAGAGACGGGCTGCTTTAAAAATAGCATCCTCTCCTCTGTCAGCGCTGCTCCGGTGGCTCCGCAGCACTGTGGTGCGAGAAGCAGGAATGCGAAGATGGCTACAGACCTAGGAGAGCTGCTGGTCCCGTATATGCCCACCATTAGGGTCCCCAGGACCGGGGACAGGGTTTTCAAGAGCGAGTGTGCCTTCTCCTTCGACACCCCAGTAAGTGCGCCTCGTCACCCCACCCCACCACACCACACCTCCTCCCGCACAAACGCTAACACAGCCCGAAACACGAGAGGGGTTGTTTGGGGAGGGAAACGGGACTGTCAGACTGCTTTGCCTTGTTTTAACAACACACGTGAATCTGTAGTAATGTCTCCGCGTGTGTCTCCGTGGCCACCTTCCTCGTGAACCTGAAAGGAAATAAATAATGGTTGTTTACATCTCCGCAGAGAGGGACGATGAAGGGGTTTCCCTTTGTGCGGGGAGAGACCAGCTCAGCCGACATTGCCGAGCTAATTAACAACAGTCAAGCTAACACACCTGTCCGACGTTTGCATTTAGTTAAAAAGCTTCAGCAGCCCTGCCACATGTCTTACACAGCTTAGTGTGTGTGTGAGAGGGAGTTTTCATGGTCGATACTATGGACTTTGTGTGTGAGTGGTACTTGGCTGGAAGTGGGCGATAATAATTTCACATTTACATCATAAAATACTCCTAATAGTGAATTTGCACTCATTTTTGTCATCTTAATTGTGTCGTTTAGGCTTTGTAGCATATGTCAATTAGCAATTTATGGTGTGATGCAGGGTTGGAAGGCACAACTGTGTTCAGCAGAGTTTATAAAAATGAATGTCCTCTATAGTATTATTATGGTCATATATTGATTTAGAATACATTTTGATGTTCAGTATCTGTGTTGAGATTTATAGCGTGCTTTTATTTTGGAATGTGGGTCATAGATATCGTGACCCAGTTTTGATCATCTTTTTACCCTTAGATTTTATCCTTTTCCTTTTTCTTTGATTTGCATACGGTACTTGGATTTATATTGAATTGGTTTTAATGAAATAAATGAAATGACTCTTTCTAAATGCCAGGATATACGAATTTGGTGCAGAGGTCAACCTTCCCTGTACTTATACAGACCTTTATTGTGAAAGCTATTTTATGTATTTATTTTGACTGTTTGCTCTAAATGCTTTCGTACATTGAAAAACCTACTTTCTCAACTGAAACCGTTTTAAAGGTGACTCAGCTGTCTGGAGTTCATCATGTTTGCCTGAGGGCTGGTTTATTTTTGTCCTTGCTCTCTTGAAGCTCGTATGTCACTCTGGGCCACTTAAAGGTTTATCACAGGGGTTTATAAGGCCTACACTGATTGCAGATGTCGGTTATTTTCGAGGGGGTATTCTTGATGTATTTTGTCTCTGAATGTCCACATGTGAAAGTGCTTCTGCCAGAGAAGTGAATGTGATTTTGAAAATGATCAAACATTGGTAGCCTGTGACACGAGTTTTATGAGAAATAAGGTAACTGTGTTTTTTATGGAGCAAAACCTGTGGGGCATGAGAGAACCCCATTTTCTGAGCTTTGCTGTGGTTTGAATAATCTGTAGAGGGAAATATGTTTTATGGTACAAATCAGGATATCTAGTAGCAGGAATATTCTCAATAAAACAAAAGAAACTGTGCAACAGTGCTGGAATACATTTTTGGCTCTTTGAAAAGGTGTAAGAAAAGATAATTAGACAGTGTTTTTGAAACTGTACTTGTCACATTGGCACATCTCTGTTACTATGTAATTTTTACCCAGATGTTACCTGCTTATTGTGATATTGTCGTAAATATCTTCACTGTACAATGCAGCCTTTCCTGCATGTGTCAGAAAATACTGTAAAAGTGAATATGAATACTTGTGGATGGATACATTAAAAGTGGTATAATTCTGCCTCTCTGCTGCTGTTGAATGGGCATAATTACACAGAATAAAGGCAAGGCGATGCCTATTCTAAACTGCTGAATGTGGTAAGCAGTATGTATAATGTGCAATTTTCAAGATTTTCACATGTTTTCTGCTGTGTGAGTTTTTCCTCACTTGGTGCTGCTGTTCATTGTTACTGTTTGTTTTGCTTTGCAGGAGTCTGAGGGAGGTCTATATGTGTGTATGAACACATTTCTGGGCTTTGGACGAGAACATGTGGAGAGACATTATCGCAAAACAGGACAGAGTGTTTACATGCACCTCAAGCGACATGTCAAAGAGGTAAGGTTTCCACTATGGACTGTATTTGCATTGGGTACTGATTTTTTTTCAACAGGAAAAGGTGGTAGCAGTAGAATTAAATGCAGCAGTAATGGTGGGCTTTGCATAGTCTTTGTCAAATCGCATTTATACAGGCATTTTTAATCAATAAAAGCACAATGCACAAAAGACAACAAGAGACATAGGTTGTATGATAGATATTAAACAAAATTAGGACAGAAAATACCTCACTCACTTTCCCTTTGCTCCTCTTTCTCTTTATTTAGTAATTAGAAGCTCTGTGTAAGCATGTTATGAATGGTTTATAACACCCCATAAATTGTAAGCTGACATTTATGTTCATTAACACAACCTGTGAACAGCCTGTTTAAGTGGGGGCTGTTGTAAAAACAAGTAATGAAACATAATATCAATAAAACACAGTTGTAATAGCAGAAGTTATAAACACTGCTTATAATAATGCATTCAAATCTGCCCTAAAAGCTGCTTAATACTTTATTACAGTGTTATAAATAAAAAGGCATTGAGTGATCAGAGTTGCTGAGATCATGGTGATCATTGATTATTCTGAACAGTAGTGACAGAATTACATAGGTTGACATGCAAATTTATTGCGCCATGAATACATTGTCACCTCTGTAATTCTCTGTGAAAAAAGAAGAAAATGTTCACTTAGTTTCAGACTCTTCACCAGACCTGACCTTCATTCAGACTGAGGTCTGTGTTAGTGTTTGTGGCTAACACTTGATATGTTTTCATCTCTGTATCACAACTCTAACCTTTCACACTCTTCTGTTCATAGCTAGCTAGTGAATAAGGAATGGTGTAAAATGTAACTGTCAAGTTTTTGGGAGTTTTGGTACTAATTTTGTGCTAAATATGCCTGTAGATTTTACTTGGTGCAGGTCAGCTGAATGCAAAAATATGAAATTTGTTTACAGGCAAGAATATAGTTAGTCAAGTTTCCAGTCATAAATAAATAGTGAATGAATATTTTCTTTGATTTAAATTCTGCATTTCTTTCAAGGTAACTCCTGTAATTAGCATCACATTAAACTATGCTTTTCAAACAGGCCTTGGAAATTATCAAACAAATACTTGTTAATATATTACAGATCCGTAAAAATGAATTGTTACTTCAAAGATACGTATGATGTTCAACTTTTCAAATCTATTTACGGTAACTGCTTTTTTATTAATAAAATGAACAACGGACAGTTTTAAGTAGTGGATGCATTCTACTCATATCAGTACATGGAGCAGACAAAAGAACTGGGATATCTTACAATGTAGTGCAACCTTCAATACAACCCCACAAAAAAGCTCGAGCTATTTATTTACTTTTGAAGTGTGTGGTGGTGTTGCTTTGGATTGCATATGAGGTGTTTCTGATGTTTGTCCATCCCTGTGTGTATAAAACACTGAACTCAACAGGGCATCCATGCTTTTATGTGAACAAAGCACCAATGAACCCGAGCAAGCTTATCTTCTTATAAAAATTGCTGCTGAACAACAAAGGCCCTCGCTGCTGCTGTTGTGTTTTCTCACTGGCTTTAATTGCCCCCAGATAAGCTCTGCTTTGTAAAGAGCTGCTATTTCCATGCCTGAATCTGGCCAGAAACAGCTGCTCACATTCTGCAGGCTCCTGTGTCTGCTGTTTTTTCCCATGAGTCCACTTGGTCTCCAGTGTGTCAGCATTCTCTCTCTCTCTCTCTGTCTCTCTCTCTCTCTCTCTTTCTCTCTCTCTCTCTCTCTCTCTCTCTCTATCTCTGTCCGCCCGCTCACTGTGTCCTCCTCCCCGTCGAGTTCACAGGAAGCAGTCACCTGATCTTGATTGGACTGGACGGAGACCGGCCGGCGGTGCCGTGTTGTTTTGCTGTCTGTCAGTTATTTGAGCACATAACTTGTGTAAAACCACTGACAAAGTGTTCAAAATATGTATTTATGAGATGATTCAATGTTGACTTTCTACCACCCTAGAAAATATGTAATGAAGAGGAAAGGGCAGAGAAAGATGATGACATACACTACAAGCAAAGACAGGCCCAAGCCCGTATTAAATGTACTGTAAATGGTGTCTGTCCAAGTCTACAAATCAGTCTGTGCAAGTCAAGCTCTTCCAATTTATCATTCTTTATTTTGACCCTGCCATGTGCAGGGTTTTCCCCTTGCCCTGTAATCTGATCAGGCAACTGGAACATTGAGCATCTATTTCTAACAAAATGACAACCATCTGGATCTTCTGTTGAAGCAAAGCATAAAAGGTTTTCTCAGCATTTTACAAATAGACTCATCAAAGAGATTTTTTTTTTTTTTAACTTGATGAAGGTGTTTTCATCCGAATTGATCCCACTTCCCTCCTGTTCGTCACAGAAGGCCACAGGAGCTGCAGGAGGCGCCATCCCCAGACGAAGAAATGGGAAAGTGTTCTTAGGTAAGTGAGAGCTCAGTTAGAGGCAGTGGTGGAAGAAGAATTCACATGTTTTACTTAATTAGAATTACCACAATGTAGGAATACTCCATCACGAGTAAAAGACGTGCATTAAAAATGTTATTCCAGAGAAACTTCAGAAATCTTGATAGCTAAATGTACTCAATGTGTCAAAAGTAGTACAATTTCAGAATCATGGCTGGCACATTATCATACACTTCATCATTAGTTTGTTGTTACTGATGTATTGATGCAGAAGAAACATTAATGTTGTTGGTTTCAACTACCTACCTGTTATATAGTTTAGTAAGTAAATGGGAAAACCATTAAATATTTAGCTCAATGACACTCTTAAGTTGAGCAGTGTCTCTTTTAAACTGCTGTAACTCAGACATAATATGAAACATGACCTGGGGCCCAAGTAGACTCTTTTTTCTTTCTTTCTCTTTTTTAAAGATATTTTTTGGTGATTTTTGCCTTTATTTGATAGGACAGTGTAGGGAGACAGGAAAGCAGGGAGAGAGACTGGGGGAGTGACATGCGCTAAAAATCGTCTTGGGACGTGCTCTCTTGCCACTTGACCAACAAGCAGTCCCCCAAGTACACTCTTATTTTGGACAGCGTAACAAGCCTAAATGTACGATGGAAGAGATAGTACAATATTTCCTTCTTAAGATGTGTAAAAAATAAATCCCCAAATTGGCTATACCGCTTATATTCGAGGGTCGTGTGGTGGGGCTGGAGCCAATTGCAGCTGACACTGGGCGACAGGAAGGGTACTTAAACATAGTGACATAGAGCTAATTATGCTTCCATTCACACCTTCAGGCACTGTCAATTAACCTGCATGTTTTTGGAGTGTGGGAAGAAGCCTGAGTCCCAGAAGAAACCCAGGCAGGCACGAGGAGCACGTGAAAAACCCCTCACAGAAAGGCCCCAGGCTGAGCTGTGGTTCGGACCCTCTCACTGTGAGGGGACAGTGCTAAATGCTGCACCACTCTTTTATTTTGAGGTACATGTACCTCAGAATAGATTTCAGTTTCTACCACTGGTTGGAGGAAGGATAAACCAAACTACAACACTTAACCACTGGGATTCTCACCATACACAAAAACAAACTTGTTAATAACAGAAAAGAGACGCAGCTACTTTTCTTGTACTGAGTTAGTGTGAATATCAAGCTTATGGGTGTTGTGTGATCAAAAACAACTTTCCCTGCCAGGACATCCACCTCCGTTGCGAGCTACTGTTATTGTTTGTTACACTGTGACCTGCCAGCTGCCCTGCAGCCAGCCTTTATCCTAAAGTGTCAGATATTTCTTATGTTGAGACCTCTCCTCATCCTCCCCCTCCTCTGCTCTAAATATAGACCATTTATTTGTATATGTGGTTGGTAACTGCTCTAAATCAAAGCCTGGCCTACTCCCCTCCTCCTCCTCCTCCTCCTCCTCCTCCTTGGTTTACAGTGGGGCCGCCTCCTGTCAGTCGCAGGCCTCTCAGCTGCCACCACCTGTCAACCTCCCATCCAGGCACGGACACACTTCTACTGCAGCTATGACGCTGCTGGGAGAGGACCAGGTGTCCCTCTCCCTCCTTCTTGCCCTACGACCCTTACTGCCGGAAGAATTCCTTCCACTTAAGCTCTTTGTAATCGATGTTCCCGTTTTCTTCTTTCTATTTAAGTCACTGTACTCTCCATTGCCTTTTACTGGTTCTTCTGACTCGGCCTCTCTGACTGGGATGTTTGAGACTCTTTCTTACAAAGTCCTTCTTTGGATTTGATAATGATTCTTGCTGTCGTCCATTTTGGATATTTGATGTGACAGCGGGCATGAATGTATCTATCGTCATCTCCATACCAGTCCAGTGATCTAATCAAGCTGCTAACGTCAGACCATGGTTACCATGAGACAACAATAACAATGGCAGAGATGAACTGTGATCTGTTTGTAATGAGTCATTACATGACTTTAGGTTGGGGTGAACAGACAACTCTATATAGAGAGATTTAAGGGAGGCAGCACTCTGTAGTCGTCTCTTCAGAAATCTTGAAATTGATTAGGCGGACAGCTGAATATTTATCATTGGCAAAAATGATAGTGGAGTTGCTTTGTTCCAGCTTTATTCATGTATGGATTTAATGCTTCTCTTTGTTTTACCAGTTGCACTGAAACATCATCATTCTCATTTTTGATTAATCTGCCAATTATTTCCCAAATTAATCAATCCATTATTTTGGCTGAAGAGAAAAAACAGGCCTTGTTTTGGATGACAAAAAAAGTTATCTGATTTTTGCAAAACAGGTATTTACTGGCTTACCAAAATAAATTAGACCTCT
>OMNW01012075.1:0-23588 GCA_900303245.1 Selene dorsalis | reverse complement strand
ACACTAAGGTTCCTACTGCACCAAAGCTTACTGATGTTCCTCACTTGTAAGCATCTAAATGTCATGGCTACTGATATGAAATCAATCAATCAATCAATCAATCAATCAATCAATCAATCAATCAATCAATCAATCAATCAATCAATCAATCAATCAATCAATCAATCAATCAATCAATCAATCAATCAATCAATCAATCAATCAATCAATGTTTGTTTTTATTTGCAGTAGTCCTCCATCGGAGCATCAGAAAGAAGAGTTCAGCCGCCTCCAGAGGAGGATCCAGTCAACAGACTCAGGTAAACACGTTCAGTGTAGTCAGTAGGGATGGAGTACTCAATTACTCACAAATTATATATAGAGAGACTAGAGAGTGAAATGGGTGGATAATATTCAGTGAAAACATACAAAGTGTTATAACTGTGTTTGTGTGATCTCAGCTGCGTTGGTCTTGTGTGGAGCTGATTATGTGACGGGCTCCAACCTGCCGAGCCACTCAGATGCTCAGCTATCGTGCTTCACGGGACACAGGATACAGGTGTGTGTTTGTGTCTTTTGTACATGTGATGATGTTGACATCATGTCACACTCACATTTATCTCTGTTCTTGTTCAGGGTCCAGTGTTTGTGTTGGAGGATGGTAAATCAGCAATCTCCCTCAATGATGCACTCATGTGGGCTAAAGTTAATCCCTTCTCCCCGCTGGGAACAGGAGTCCGCATCAACCCATTTTAACACACCCACACCCACACAGACCTACACACATACACACACACACACGAACCGTTTACAGAAAACAAAGAGGATGAAGTGTCGCGGTGGAGTTTTGTGGCCTCTGTGTTTTATAGTTTATTGAGCCAAACACATGGTGATGTGAACAGACACACAGACTGAGTGAATGAGTGTGATCACCTGTCATGTGATGAAAACACATTGTGTTCATTAGAGAAGGGGAACTCGAGTTGACAGGGTGGAAACCTGAAGTTTTTTTCTGTTGTTCTGAAAACTGGAATAAAACAACCACTGCTGATTTATAAGTGATTTGTTGCTTTGTATGACACTGACACACAGTAACATACATGAAATGAAAGTTATAGTAACAATAATGGTTCTAGATTGTATTTTGCCCTCAGCAAACCAAAAGCACTGTATGCATTGTTTTGTCAGGTGGAGTAGGTGGTTCGTATTCCATCTCCTCCAGTCCGCTAGTCAAGGTAGTAAAATGCACTGACAAAGACTAGATCCTTAACTTGATCTGTCATTAATGACGACAGCAGCACCATGAGTCTTTGCAGTTTTTATGTTTTTATTCCAATAAAAACGCAAATACACATTCTAAACACATGACAGTCCACTGTAACCAGAGTTAAACCAGCATTTGACTTAATATAAAGATTAAGACAAAAATTAAAATTAAGATATGACCCTGTTTTTCACAATGTCCATACTCACAAGATATCTGACATAGTATTAACTGCTTTTTTTTTTTTTTTTTTTTTAAAGTATTTTGTATTGAAATATAAATTAAACAGATTACAACTGTTATTAACACCTCATAATGAACAACTGTAACACTGGGCCTGAGGATTCAGCTGACTTCAGCTCCATGTAGGTGAGTTTCTGCTATGATTTCTGCCTTTTTCTATTCATAATGATAAACTGGGACATGATGTATGTCACTCTCTAGAGTTGTTGAACAGTAAAAACATCTGTATGTTGTTTGCTTTGGGCTGAGCATCGTGTCCATGTAAACCTGGATAAATTATATTTAATGTTACAGATGACTATGTAAATGAGAGCAGCTCCATTGTGAGCGTGGGGGGGCAGTTAAGTGTGCAGATGCTCAGATAGTCAGGAGCTGTTAACCCAGCACAGCTGGTGTTGAATTGTTATAGTTTTTAATATAACACTGTTTAATCAATAAAGCTGCATAATCAGTCGCGTCTGAGGTGTATGACAATGACTGTCTGATATTTCCTGAAACATCTAGAAACCTGACAGAAGAACAAAAGTTTGGTTCAGTAAAGATGCAGACTGTGGTTGCAGCCGCAGCTGGACTTTTCTCATTTTGATTTGTATGATTTTTTTTTGACATAATTATTAAATGATTACATTCCAGCACCAGGTGTCCAGAGTCCAGTGGTCCAGTCAATGCTCAGGCAGACATAGGCTCATAGGTGTGGAAGTGGATTCCTTTGGAGCAGGTGATCTTCATCACAGCTCCGTTTAGAGTGGAGTCCTGGATCAGCTTCATCATGCCCTCTGCTATCAGTGACGGCCTGCAGGCAAAGAGAGAGAAAGGGCCATTAGACTACATGCACGCACCCAAGCAGGCATACACACACACACACACACACACACACACACACACACTCAAAAAACAACAACAGCACAGCAAGTATCTTGTACTTTTAGGATGATGGTATGTGTATTTGTCTGTGTGTGTTTATGTGTGATCAGGAAATTGTCTGGACCCAATTTCCTGCAACATTAAAGAGCTTCCTGCTGCTTGAGCCTGAGCCTGAGTCAGCAGTGTGAACAGCTCTGATGAAGCCTTTGAGTGATGTGATACAGAGCCTCAGATGGTCTGTTCTGTGCTTGATGAAAGCTTTTACTCAGAGCCGCTCTAATCAAACACTTGACCAGTTTCCCTCAAAGATCAAGTATCATTGAGCTACAAGAATGTAATCAGAGCAAAGAGAAGCAGATTTGCTCCGAATGTATTCAAGAATGTGTATTTTATTGGAGCTGTTTACCGAAAAGAGAAAGCAGTTCACAAACACGCAGACACACAACACAAGACGAAAATCCACATCTGGCGCTGAATATAAAGGACAGTTTGTTAACACTTTAGCAGACAGCTCAACATGTCCTCTGGCTGACGCACACAAGCACCTCTGCAGACCAACTCCTCTGCCAAGTACCTAGAAGGGAGTGAGGCTTTCACTGATCTAGTACATGAGGCAATTCATCACTGGCCCAAAGTGAACTATCCCAGCAGCCAGTCTTGACATCATGTCCACCTCTGGATGAACTGGACCATATAAGCACGACTTTAATTTATGACCATAGTCCTCTCCAGCCTCCAGCTGTATACAAGCTAACACCCTTTTTAATCAGGCATCCTTTTAGGCTACATGAGCTAGCTAACAAAAGCCCATTTTCCACTAGTTAAAAGCTGCTAGTATAAGGCTTATGCAAGCAAGGGAAAATGGTTTAATCTGCATTTCCACCTGGATCCCCCTCCCCTTGTGTTTCCTTTGCAGCAAAGACTCTGTAATCAGACCTGTCATCTGTCCAGTAGCACTGCTGGCTGATACACTGTGCATGGAGATGAAAGATTAAGTGCAGTTTCACTCTAAGTTCCAAAACACACAATCATCGATCGAACTGTCTCACGTGGAGGATCAGATATCAGCAACAACTGATGAGATGTGACAGATATGTTTTATTGCATCTCTGTGTTTGTGTTTTGTGTGTCTGTGGTTCCTTGTAACCTTGTGTGACCTCAGCCCAAACAAAAGGCAAACTTATGAATATTTCAGTAATTTATGGTTGCCAATAAATTGATCGAGAAACAATGGCCAACGGTATCATCCTCGGATTTGGAATGAGTTATTTTCAAAGTTTTATTTTGCCCATGAAGGAACCTCACACTAATCAAGACAATTCATATGAATTGTCTTGATTAGTCATTATTAGGCAGCTAGTTGAAAACATATGTTTTCAACCAGCTGCCTCTGAAGATCTGAGTGGAAACCCTGATGAACAATTAAATCGATCTGCTAAAAATAGGAAAAAGTAACCATGTATCTTTTGTGCTTGTGTGTGTCAACTCACTGTAAAACTCCAAACTTGTTCATGCTGCGTTTGAAATCGTCCTTGAACTTGACAAACTTGCCCATGTTGTCCTCGTGCTCCACTGAGTGCAACAGAGGAGTGTCCACGAAGGCCGGACACAAGACATTGATACGAACCCCATAGTTTCCCTGAGACGATGCATCCTGCAGGAACATGTACAGTGAGTGGAAATGGCAAACTTGCATTTGTGCGTGTGTGTGAGAGAGAGAGAGAGAGCCTTACTGCCATAGCTCTAGTAAAGCCAATTACTCCATGTTTAGTAGCGGTGTACACGGGCTGATGAGGAGAATGGAGGAAAGCTGGGGAGAAAAGAGCAGTCATGTTACCAGCGGTGACCCCATGATGTAAACCAACAGTGTTTTCCCTACTGTGAGCTAGGTTTTCCTTTTCCTTTTTCTTTTTTTTTCTTTACTATTGTGGTTATAGTGGTTCAGGCTCAGTTGCACCAGCACATCTCAGTCAACAGGTTTGACCTTCCCACATCCAAGGATCCAACATCAAAGTGAGATACACCCCAAAATAATGTTGTCATTAAATTCTTTTTACTAAGTTTTTTTTTTTCAGGCTAAATTAGTTTCATACGTTCAGAAACTGTAAAACTAAAATATTGAAATTTGAATCCCTCTGGTCTAGTGACGCAGCACCACTTTAATAAATTTTGTTTGAGAGGCTCATCACTGCCATGGCTGAATACAGGTCAAATGTGGTACAGGATGTTTAACTGCCCTTCAGGTTGAGTGTTAAGATTTTTTTTTAGAAACAACTGAGCATTACCTCTCAGTGAAGTGTTGAGTTTATGGTCCAGGTCAGGACATGTGCGCGTCAGGAAAGGTTGTATTTACTTTACAATGTCTGTTTCACATCTTAAAACACACACACACGCACACACACACACACACACATACACAGACACAGACACAGACCCCCCCACACACACACACTTTTACATTCTTTCCCACAAAAACAATAAGTAGCATGTTTGCCCATGTTTGGACAAGTCTATGTTTGTTATGGGAATGGCAAATACATATACAAACACACACACGCACACACACGCGCGCGCACACACGCGCGCACACACACACACACACACACACACACAGATGTAGCAGTGAGATAATTTCAAAATGATTACCATATGCTGTTACCACAGGCTGAATTGTTCCAGATCTACGAGATTATGTGTCCGGAGTATAGAGAAATATGCAGATTTATCTACTATCTACTACATTGCACTGGATGCAGGCAGCTGTGTGTCAGGACTCCCCACATTTCAGAAAACAACATGGAGACTAAGAAAACCACTCGTTACTACTGTGTCGAGCAGCTTCGGAGCGAGCAACACGTCCAACCTTGAGGTGGATGGACTACAACAGCGGAAGACCATGACAGGTCTGCAGAGGACGGAGGCTCGCCAACACTAGTTAGCAGATGATGGATCTGGATTTGTGCTGAGGCAGCAGATGGACCAACCTGCCTTATCTCAACAGACCAGGCCACTGCTGCTGCTGCTGCTATTGGTGTGATGGTGTGAATGTTTCTTAACACCAAGTTTATCTGAGAATTGACATCGACCATGTTCATCCATTCATGGCCACAGTTCACCCTGTTTTATCGGCTACATTCAGCAGGACAGCGCACCGTGTCACAAACTGGTTTCAACAACATGATAGTCAGTTCATTGAACTTCAGTGACCTCCCCTCTAACAATTTCTGCAAATGGGTACGTCCTCAGAGCAACTGAGTTTATACAGGATATGTGTTTGAGTTTAGAAAAGATAAGAACATTTACAGGTCTAGCATGGGCAAAAACTAGATGAACAAAGGATTTTGGAGCAGTGTGAGTTTTTCCTTGATAAACACAGAGGTGCAGAATGATCCAGATTCAGTAATTTCAATTATAGTGGACCTCTGCCAACACCTCATGGTTGCTTTTTGTCTCTTGTGTTTCCTATACAATACACCCATTAGGAAGAGGGGAGCTGTTTTCATAAACTTGGCTTCTAGACACTGAGAAATTCATCATCCACAACATTTAGACATAAGTAAATCCCTCTGTTTCTGTCTTCTTTTAGAGGTGGAACAAGTTAAACACTAGTTTTTCCAGCACAAACTGAAGCGTCAGGGACACTGCAGAGTCTCTGTAAACCAACCGCTGCACAGATGGCTCTCATTCATTAAATATGAAAAGAGATTAACACAATTCTGCACAGATTAACTTCATCAGCTCAGTTTTTTTAACACTGGAATTTGCTATAATTTAAATAGCTAATATTTTAATAGCCTCAAAAGGAGGGTTTTTCTACAGTCAATCTACCTTCTACTCTCCTACACTCTTTGGTTGTATTTATGGTATTTATGTATCTGTTGTTCGCATTTGTATTTGATTTATTGGTATTTATAGTATAGTATTTATAGTATTTTTAGAGTACTACTGTACAAATTGTTAGTGTGTGTGTATATGTTACCTGCCATAGAGGACACATTGATAATGGTGCCTCCTTCCTTGCCATACTCTTTACTCATGTGCTCCAGGGCCAAGTAGGTCCCCTTTATTACAGATGTCTGTGAAGATAAAGAGATAACGTGGTCACAGAAGCAGGAACTGAAACTAAAAGCTGAGAATGAGTGACAAACAACAAGGTGTTTACAGTTAGGTTTCTCACTACGCGGTGCAATGAGTGCAATATAACATCCTCAAATGTACAGGAGCACCTCTCTTGTCCATTAGCAGAGAGCAGAAAAGTTGAAATCACACCAGAACTGACAGCTGACTCACAAGAGACAGGAGAAGTTTCAAATATTTTGAAAACAGATGAATGAGACATGGAGCTCTGAAGAACAACTGATAACATCGGTAGACGAGGAGATGGAGATAAGGAGGAATGTCTACACACATGCACACACACACACTCATGAAACTTTACTCTGCTGACTCAGTACAGCTAAGCGATTTTTGTACATACACAAAATGGAGCCTGACAGGTGCGTATGCCACTTCCCATCACATCACTTCAATAAAAACTGACTGTTGCAGTCAGTTTGGCAAAATCTGAAGCCATCAGCGTAATTGCTATAAACATATAAAAACTGCAGTGATGAGTGTGTGTATTACTGCATAACAGATACTGCTAGAGGACTATATAGTTGGAACAGTCATAGGGAAACAACTGTTCAGGGACCATAACCTGCTGGCCCATAATCATGATGACCATGACAGTCATCTGAAGCAGGTTCAAAATCCTTAGAGTCCCAAACTGGGTTACCAGTGGGAGTTAGTGGACAGGTCCAGTATGTTTATAGTATGTTTGAAATAATAATACAATGTCCATCATCCAGTTTCTCCTCACTGTGGGGGATCAGGCCGACACAAAAAGGCCAATTGCAGCAGCTTCTGGGTTCCCAAATGTAATCTGCACAAGTGACTGAATTGACTGCAATGTTGTTTTAGGGACTCCATCTGAAAACAAATTTGTTTGTGTACAAAGGACACACATATTGAATGAAAGTCAAAGTCATACAGTATGTGACTCTAACTGACAGATGTGACAGATGAGACATGACATTTTTATCCTACCACTCAGCAGTGTAGGTAATGGACCACAAACAGATGATTCCTATCCTCTTGGCAAGTTTACAAAACATGTGCAATAATAATACTTCCAACTCAACTGATGAGTCCCTCGGCCAGTCCCTCATTAACCCACTCCCAAACCCACAGAGTGCAGAGGAAATATTACACAATATCATAACAGTATCTCATGTGTGCTCTGTTGGCAGATGTTTGGATGTGTCGTCAGACAGACTTTCCTGCCACCCAAAAAAGTCTGCCAGGATCAGTAAAACCCAAAACTACAACAATGCAAAGGTCCTATCTTTAACGAGATCTTTTAATGATTTGGAAATATCACACAACACTTCTTTAATTTGTTTTAGTTCTTCTGCAGTCACATTAGTTGCACTGATAGTGTTAATGTGTCTCTGTAGGACAGTCTCGGTCAGGACCTGGCCACCCATGTGCTCAGGATGCACTGGTTGTCTCATCACCTCAGCACGCAACAAATCGACTCACTACACTTTTTTTTCTTTTAGATCTGATTAGTTGTTTACACAGCAATACAAGAAAATAAAGCAGTGCTTTGCGTCTGTAGTTTCAGCCATGTCTGTGTCTGTGACTTGTCTCTCTAAACATAAAGGCCATTACGATTTCCAGTAGCGGCAACAGGGGTTCACCCTTGCCCTCACTAATTGCAGACATGATGTCCCAGTAGGATGCAATTCTTTCTTGCATTGACCTTTTAAATTTGCTGACTTCTTCTTCATCTGGGGCACTGTCCTCCCTGCTGACAAACTGCATTAACAGCAGCAGCTAGTGGCCGTTCACAACATTGTCATTTGTTGGTGACTCCAATGCTATGGCCACCACACAAAATGTCTTTCCTGACCTGCACCTCATCTACGGGCATCTCAATCATAGAAACAGAGAGGATGTTCTTCCTGCTCATGTTCTCATTTGCTATGATTAAGCCAGGTGGATTATATGCACAACTGTATGCTTGCCCACCTGTCAAAGAGGTCATTCTATGTATCGAATTATACGTCACTTAAGCCTTAATAAAATGTTAACATGTGAGTTGTACAAAAATGAACTCCTGTACAGTTGTCATGAAGGAGAAAATGACCAATCAAGACCAAACTGTTGATGCAAACAAGTATTTATCTCTGCTGCAAAACATGGTATTCACAAAGCATTACCCTATCTGCCTCCTGCTTTAGTTGTCTGTGCAACCCGGTCACTGGAAACCTACAGTCCATTCTTGGTATTAGCTGACCCCCTACCCCCCTGCCAGCCTCACTCTACAGTCGCACATTAGGACTCTCGGTTTTTTGACGTCTATTATTGATTATCATTCTAAAAACTGCGACTGAGAGGGAGGGGATGACAAGCAGACTCAACCCTGGGCTGCCTGGTCATGTGACAAAGATTGTTGTGTTTTGTACAGATTCATACATTTGTGATTTTGTACTACACATATAAAGTTGATTTGATTCAATCATAGTCTTACTAGGTTGACTTGTATGGTCTTTTCCCAGTTCTTCTCATTGTTGATACCAGCATTGTTGATGACAATGTCCAGACGTCCAAAATGGTCCACGGTGCTCTGGAAGGTGTCTGAGACAAGAACACAGGATCTGATCAGAGATGAAAACCTTTGGCCAGACTCAGCACTATCATTGAGCTGTTTACACCTGTATAGGTGTCAGTAACTCAGTTATTAGTGAACACTGGTCCACTACATTGAGGTGATGCTATTGGGAACCTGAAACCTTAACCTAGCGAGGAGAGACCCCTCACTGGGGTCACCGGGCTGAACCTGTGAGACTATAGTGACTTCTGCCTTATTGAATGAGCAGTCACAGACAGCAGAGACATGTGCTGCTGCAGGATGAGCAGGTGGTAAAACCTGCTGCACTCCACACCTGACGATGAGAAACAAGCATACCTGCTTTCAACACATTTAAAAGCATGACACGCATGCACACACCTGCACACACACACGCACACACACACACACACACATTCACACATTCACACACGTACGCACACACTCAATCACAGTGAGGAGCAACACCAAACAGCATTCCTGAGCTGTTAGCCTGCAGGGATTTACTTTTCATTGTCAGACAATGAAACCTTGTTCCTCTATCACTTGCTCTGAGACACACATACGTACAGTTTAATTCTATGCTTTCTCTGCTCTATGCCCCCCTTCCCCCTCCCCTCCACACACACACACACAAACTAGCAGATGTGCAAAACGGGAGGCTGTGAGTGAGGAGCAGCAGTGATGTATCCTGAGCACGTGGTAAGCAGGCGTATTAAACCACAGAGTGACACAAAGTCATTTGAGAACAAGAGTGGACAAGTTGAGGTTGAGCCGTCACACTGATGTAACCTGTTCGACCTGCCAGCGTCACACATGTCACAGAGGCTGTTGCACGGTCACACCCACAACAGCTGCAGCCCAGAGGCAGCGAGTGACTCTCCAGGAAAACATTTTGAGTGAAGGACAGAAATAGTACATCTGTTTTTTTTTCTCACTTCTTCATTTATTATGAAGAGCTTCAAATGAGCATGAAAAGCAGAACCTTGCTGTGCAGTGACTCTCAAGTTTCATGTTGTGTCTCTCAGTTAGTAGCATTTGATGGAAAAAGGCCAGTGTGTCAGACCTCGGTTGTCAAGCAGGGCAGTATTACCTCTTAGTGCATCCCCATTGGAGACGTCACACTGAATGAAGGTGCAATTGCCCTCTCCAAACTCAGCATCCAGCTGCGCCTTGCACTTCTCGCCGCAGGCCTTGTTCAGGTCGACCACGGCCACCTGAAGGAAAGATCTCTGTTAGTGAACCGGGGATACATGGATCCATTTGTGCAGCGGTGCACAACTCTTTCGTCTTCTTATGATGCTAGAGTTAGTGGTTTGACAGATGTGGTTTGACACTGCTCTGATGAGGACCAAAATACCAACATAACGACACGATCTTGCTACACCACTTTCAGCTTCCTTCACAAGGTGTGAAACAAGTTCTCAGAATCAAAAGCCTCTAACATGCAGTTGAAACATAATTATACTTGTCTCATCATTTAAACTCAAATCGCTTTTCTTATGTTATAGAAAAGACCAGAGATGGCTGTCAAATTTTTCACAGTTCACAGTGTGTTTATGTGTGTATATCATTGTCTCTTCCATGAACTAGCTTGACTCACAGCTAACAACTAAAACATTAACACTGACAACTAGAATGGAAAACATCTACACAGACTCTTAATACACATGACATTTGTTAAAGAAGTTATCACACAGCAGGGAGTAGCCCATCACGTTAAAGAGACTCTTATTTTAAATTAAGTTTTTCCTCTAAAGCTCTAAAGCTCCCAAGTCTCCTCTATATGAGCAGTTCCCATTGGCTCTGTTTCAACACATACTGATCTAAAAAACTTTAAATGCTGTTAAAAAAACACGTGATGAAGACAAAAAGCTATAACCAGTTTAATACAGCGAAAACACACACATCAAAGCAGAGGTTGAGCGTCTGCTAACTCAGTCCCCCCAGGAACTGCTGACAGTTCCAGTTTACTGAAAGGAATTCTAGTAAATAAATTAGAAAGTGAAGCTGAGATGTTCGTGTGCAGCTCGATCATCTGCTATTTAAACAAACTGGCAACAGCGGTAAATTTCAATCAGACTGAGCCACACTAACCTTGGCTGAGCTCTCCAGGAGCGACTGAACCACGGCTCTCCCAATGCCCTGGGCCCCCCCGGTCACCAGAGCCACCTTCCCATTCAGAGACATGATCCCAGGACAGCAGCCAAAACAATCCTACTCCTGGTTTGTTTCTTGATTTATCGTCTTCTTCTTCTTCTTCTTCTTCTTCTTCTTCTTCTTCTTCTTCTTCTTCTTCTTCTTCTTCTTCAGGTCTTCTTTGTGTTCATGTAGGCTACCTCCCCGTTCTCTGTAACACAATCACTTTCTCACCCTTCAGTGTGTTTTCACTCTTTAAGCTGGGCTGGTTTCCCTCCCTCTTTCTGCCTCTCTCTCTCTCTCTCTCTCTCTCTCTCTCTCTCTCTCTCTCTCTCTCTCTGGACTCACATGCAGTGTTTGTATAGACTGATAAGCTGAGAGAGAGGGGGAGGGAGGTAGTAAGAGGTTAAGTAAACTCTGGAGGATAATAATTACATGTTTTATCCAGCTTGTTGTACCTGCCCTCCTGCCTTCTTCTGCTTCCATAAACTCCTCCCACTCCTGTTTCATATACACACCTGAGCTCCTCACACAGGTCACAGTTGTGTTTATTGACATGGAGACAAAGCTCTCAGTCTGACCTGGTTCATTCAGAGCTGCTGTTACCCAACAAGCAGTGCTATTACATTACAGGTTCAGGTCTCAGTATGTTGAGTTTCACACAGTGGTGAAATTAATGGAAACCAACAGCCTCTAACATGTAACATAATATATATCTCATACATGTATATATACACATATAGACCAGGATGGCTTGGTTCTTGAAGTAAAGCAAACTGTGAAGTTCTATCACATCCTCAGAGTGGGACTTAAGCAATGATTCCCTTAAAGTTCATGTCATATTCAACTTTGGGAACATCTCTTCACCCCCATCCCTCTCCTTTTTTTCTCACTCATCCTTCTCTCCGTCTCCATAATTACCTGACTTCATTCCTATATCATTGAGCAGGATCTGGTGATGCTCAGCACTGTCATCAATCAGGTTTTTCAGATCTACCAGTTGAAACACTGATGCGCAAGGAGAGGAAGTTCTACCTGTCCCACCAGTGATTGATTAGTCATATGCTGTCCCAAGAGGCTGAGATTGCTGGATCCAACCTGCCCCCTTCCTTGTGACTGAGGAAACGGGAAAGGCAGGTTGATCATACTCTTACACATGATTGGCTCTATGTCATTTTTTATTAACTGAATGTGCAGTCAGTGTGACTATGGCATAAAAAGGGCGTAATTTCAACATGAGTAACACATTTTCCAGTTCCAGAGAACTTTGCTTTAAACTGTAGGGATCACAGAGCACGCACATACAGAAGGGGAAGAAAGAGTGGGTTACTGGCCGCTGGGTTCATGCTCCTGTGCCTATAATGCTGATGGTATGTTTTTAATACCTATTTCAGGGCTTTGAGGCGTCAGACAAACTGGTTTTGATTCAAAATGCAGACAATGGAGAGGCAGATAATTAATAAGTCTGTATATTCAACAGGTAATGGGTGAGAAGTGGCAGCTGGTTAGACAGCTTGAGGGAAGCTGATAAGTGACACTGATTTCAGAAGACGGAGGGAAGTGTAAGGTTTCTGGTTGGAAGGCAACTCACTCCTGCAGGCCACAGCAGAGTGTGGCTGGTAACGGGCGTGTCTGTAGCATTGGTGCTCTCATGGATGTCAGAGCATTACAGAGAATATGTGGGTGTTGTGTTTACAGTGCTGCTGATTAGAGTCAGAACTAATAAATACTTGTAAAAACTGAGTCATCTAGTCTAAGGTGCGTAGCAATGGGCAAGTGTTATATCTAATGGCTTTTGTTTAATAATTATTCTCTTCTAACACTAATTCATCTTTCTTCTCTATCAAGATTCAGAAATGAAAGGGCCAATGTCCTCACCATAATATCAACAATAAATATTTAGTATCTGTCTCGGTGTTCTCATCAACTCTGTTACTTGTTCTAAAACTTAACATAAAAAATTTGCAAAGAGCTCAAACTTATGAATCTCTGACCTTTACGTCACTTCCCCTGGTGGGAAACACTCCTCTCTGATGCCACCACAGAGCTGTAGAAGGTCCTCTGGACCGTCCCTTGTACACCAAAAGACCTGAGTCTCTACAGAGGATACGACCTGACCCTTTTTGTACAGTGCATTGGTGTTCTGAGTCCAGTCCAGTTTGTTGTTCCAGTGAAGACTTATGTAGTTTTAAGAGTCGACAATCTCAGTGTTGCTTCCCTTAGTGTTCACCTGTGTGTGTAGTTGATAGTTGTTCAGCCTGTGGAAGTTCAACACCTTTGTTTTTCCAGAACTGGTCTGGAGGTGCTTCCAATGACACCAGTTCAGGAAGTCCTGGGTCTGTTCTCTGTGTTCTCTGTCATTTCCATCAGTGATGATGCCGGCACATGCAGAGCCATTCTGTAGGTGGCTGTTGGAAGAGTCGTATGAGAGGGTCTCCAGTGTGGAGGGTGAATAGGAAAGGAGACAACACTGTTCCCCGTGGTGCTCCTGCACCGCAGACAACTCTGCCCAACACAGTCCTGGATCTTCACATATTATGGCAGATACATGAGTAAGTTGATCCAGGTGCTGAGGTGCTGGTCCACTTTTGTGCACTCCAGTTACCTGGATGGTATTGAAAACACTGGAGAAGTTTAAGAATATTCCTCTTACTTTGCCCATTTTCCAGGTGAGAGAGGAGACAATAAAGATGTTGGATGATGGCATCATCCACCCCAATGTCAGGTATAGATGAACTGAAACAGGTCCACTGATGGGCTCAAGTGTTGCCAAAGATGAACCACAAACAGGCACACCAGGGTCTTCATTAGGTGGGATGTCAATGCCACCAGCCTGTAGTGGTTGAAGTCCTTGAAATATTGCACAGTAAGTTTTCCCTGAGCTACTGTACGCTCCCTAGCTTCAGGCTCAGGTTGAACATATGGTCAAATATCCTGCACAGTTGGTCTGTGCAGGACTGGAGGAGCCCTGAGCTAATGGCATCAAGGCCAACCATAATCCTCCTAATTTCTCTACCTACCAGGTTTACTGTGACAGATTGGAGGCAGGTGATTGTCTGCTTGCGGTTGTGGATTATGGGGAAGGTCAGTAGATGAGGGATGGAGTGAAATAGTAACATAGCTGTGAACTGAGTGACATGTAAAGTGAAGCCTGGATGGTGGTGGGGCAGTCTATGGGCTCAGACGGAGGTTGCTACAGCATAGAGGACAAGAGAGGGGGAGAGGCAAAAGACTGATCTGACCTGAAGAACTGGTTAAGGTCACTCGCCCACTTCTTTAACCCCACAGCCTGGGAATTGGGTTCATCATGGCCTGAGATGTTTTTCAGGCCCCTCCAGACTCATCTGATGTTGTTCATTTGCAGCTAATCCTCCATCCTCCTCCTGTAGTATGTCCTCAACCTCCCTGATTGTTCTCCTTAGCTCCCTATGCACATCTTTCAGCTCCCACTTATTTCCTGACCTGGGGGCTCTCTGTTTCTGCTTGAGTAGAGCCCTGATATCAGGAGTAATCCAGGGTAATCCAGGGTTTGTTGTAGGAAAAACACTGTACGATCCTGGTAGCTAAAGCATTTTCCACATGGAAATGTGTACAGTCTGTGATGCATTGTGTCGGACTGTGGATGGACGACAAAGCACTTCCTTCACGCTTGAAACAAAACAGAGCTTTAAAGCCTCTTCAGCCTCATGAGATCATGAAGTTTGCACACAAAGAGGGTGAAACAGGCTGTGATCAGAACTTCCCAGGAGAGAGACATGTGATAAGTTGAATGCCTCTTTAATGTTGGCAAAGAGTAGGCCCAGTGTTTTAATGTCTCTAGTGGGCAATGTAAGATAGGCTACTGGGTGGATATGGGGGAGATGCGTGGTTTAAGTTGCCAGAGATAAGGAAGACGCCATGAAATTGCTGGTTGCAGCCTGCTTGTAACGGAGCTGAGGACAGGGGGAAATGTATGCTATCACAATAGCATGTGGTAATTCTGCACTCCTCCTCCTTCCTTTGTGCTGTCCACCTGAAACCGCCCAATGCAGCATCAGTGTCCATCATTGGCACGGTTCGTTGTGAATCAGTGCACAGTAGCAGTATCATCTAGCACTGGCAAAATCTCCCTGTCTGTGAACAACACATCAGACCATCAGACTCCCTTTTCCACTGAGGAATGTAAATCAACTTGTGGAGACCTGAAACAGTAACTGCATATTACTGTGACATCACCATGACAGATGGCCTATCTTTGCTACTGCAAAACTCACTGAACTGCTCACGAAAACCTTAACACTGATAGAAAGAGCTAAAATGAAAAGATGAAGAAAAAAGCTCAACAACAAGCAGGGACTGCTGTAACAGGCTGCCACTCATTCATTGCCATCTTAAAAACGATAATAAATCTGAATCAATTCATGTTTATTGCATGTAGTAAGTGAAGAATGAGCTCAGTTGTTAAGTGTAAGTTATAGACTGTGAATAAAAGTCCAGGTCTGAGCCACAAACTAAATCTGAACCTTGTTGCCAATACTTACCTTCAAATGTAACTGCAATATAAATGCAACACAGTTTATTTTCTTTCTAGAGTTAAACCTGAGTTGGCTCTAGAGCATACAGTAAGTCAAGAAACAATGCCTGTGTATCACCTCATATTGTCAGTAATTTCTTCCAGTAATTTCAAGATACTGAAAATCTCTGTTTGTTCATTAAATGAACTTTTCACAAACCCAGAAGTAATGGGATTATATTCTTCCAACTTGAACAGGTGGCTGGTGTTTTCTGGTTTGAGCCAGTTTGGGGAAAAAGTCCTGGAAAGTTACCAAACTCCTTGTTCAGCTAAAACTGATTCACCATTTTAAGATGACTGAAGTTCTTCTTAAAAGCTGTTATTCTCTCTAGGTTCAAACTTGAGCATATAAAGCTAACTTCATTATGGCTTTTGTGGAGTAAATAAATTTAACATTTGATATATTGCGCTGCACTGAGTGCATATCTACCATTTACATATTGACAGTTGACAACACCAGGCAGTGCAGTTTTTGGTACTTCCCTATTTTTCAGCCTCAGAGGTTGCTTCTAGGTATCATGTCAGGTTACATTAAGTTGTTATACGCTGCTTCTTATTAGTGTGATCAGGTTACTGATAATGTGGTTAAACATTGCAGATCCACAATAATAATGCAGACTGACAGACCTGAGTACCCTGTTCAGCCTCATTAATTATGACGCATAGACATAACTGCTGCAAAAATCAAGCATCTAACTGTGCACTGTGGAGCAGTCTTCCTTGAAAGGCCAGGCTTATGATATAATGTTGGAGCAGTGGAGGGAACCATGGAAAAAAAATAGATTTCTTTAGGCTATTGAGAAAGAGTGTGTTTTCTGCATGGCAATAAAAACTTAAGAAAACCCTTCATTAGGAGCTGTTACATGCTGTGACTCGTGTGGAGGTGTGCCAGGCTTGCAGGTGGGCAGTTCCTAGGGATGTACTGACATCCACAACAAGCTATAACACACTATAGGCAAAGAAAAGTATAATTGGTCCTCTAAAGACCTTGTTAAACAGACATTTTCTCAGTGTGCTACTGTCCTGTGCCATTAAGCAGAGGAGTGTTATATAAGTTCTTCAGACTGAAACAAGAAAAGACAGGACAAGTTCACATTAAGAAGTGGCTACCAAGTTTATTTTACTCCAACAGAATCAAATCAGAACAAGGTAAAATATGCACATCTTATATCACAGAAAAGAGTGAGTGTGCTCTCAACAAATGTATTAAACCCAACAGAATCATGACAGAGTCCTCTGTCAGTAAACAGTCTGTCATTACAGCTGCTGCGCATGTGATACTTCACTGGGAGGGAGAACTTACAACAAGAAAGTGAGTCATGTGACAGTTTGTTAGACACGTATTTATCTCAGCTAGTCTGCACTGAACCTTAACAAGAGGTTAATTGTAGTCTAGCTGTTACATCACTGCAGCTTCATCCAGGGTTTCCTCACATAGTCTGTTCGGTGTAATGAAGTGTGTTTGTATAATGAAAAACCAACAAATGTTCACCTCATCTGACCCACAATTCAATGATAAATACAAAGCTATGGACAGTGATGGCTCAGATCAAAGACTGTTTAATCTCTCAATCTGCAATCTGACTGTCTCGAACCTGCAGTGATGGGACCAATCAGCAGAGGGAGGCGTGCCACATATAAAAACCTACTGATTCACAGGCTGCAGAAAAAAAACATTTAACTTAGGACTAAACGTAGTGAAACACATCATTAATCAAAGTCCTATTTGTTTTGTACAACATAATTAGTCTTTCACCCACCATGACAGGTTGTGAAGAGGACAGACACTGAAGGCCACACAAACACAACACAAGGCCTAGAGTAGAAAAATCAAACACCTTCACAGGCATTCTCAGCTGTTCTGGTTGAGTACACCTCATCGCACGTCAACGAGTAGTGATGAGGTCACCAAACGACTGCACGCAGCGGAGAGAATACCAGTGGACCACATCCACGCAGATTTTAGAGTCATATGATGCAAGTCACCTGGAAACCTGCTTGAGATAGTTTGTGTTGTGTGGTGACAGAATCCAGAGTGAAGGTGAAAGCAGTGGTGCTCACAGTGAAGAAAGCGGCTTCAAGTTGTCTGCTCAGTTAGATAAAACAGGACATGACATGTTTCAGTTTCAAAGTATAGTTGGAGGTTATTTAATGCAGGGTTGTGTGAGATACTGATCTATAGTCTGTGATTCAACAATGTGACCTGTAGGTGTGCTTGTGTGTTTGACTTCAGGAGTTCAACAGCAGTTTTAAAGTAAAATGGTGAAAAGACTAAGCCCACAGCTGCTCATCATTCAGCTTCTGTACCAGTGCAGGTAACACACCAACCATAGATAAGTAAAACACTGACCATAGAACAATATTAGCACCTCACACAACTATTTAAACTGTGCTGCTGCCACCCATGTCAACAAACACTTTACAAAATGATTCTGAGCAGGCTTGAAAAAAGAAAGTGTCTGAACACAGTTAAGAGGAGTTTGAGGACTTTGAGGATCTGGTGTGTTTAACTGCAGTTTGGTTCAGTTGGCACACGTTCATATTAAAAACAGTCAAGTAGAATGATTGTACTACATTACCTGAACAAAATGGTTACTATGACAAGATATGGACAGTGGAAAACAAATGTGTAGACTGCAGGAGCAGATGAAGGGTGGAAGCTAGGTGGGGACTGACAGTGAAATGTTTTTTATTAGAACCACAAGAATATAGCTGAGGGGAAACAGTGGAGTGAATGTGCCAGACTTTTCTTCATCTGAACAAAGACAAAACAGAGGAAACTGTTTTTGGTGCCACTGCAGAACGATTAAAAGTTAGCAGCCAACTTCAATTAGTAATGCTAAAAACCACAGACCAAGCCAGAAATCTAGATGTAGTCATGGACTCAGACCTGAATCTGAACAACCACATTAAGACCATAACAAAGTCAGCCTACTATCATCTTAAAAACATATCAAGGGTAAGAGGACTCATGTCACAGCAGGATTTGGAAAAACTTGTCCATGCATTTATCTTTAGTAGGCTTGACTATTGTAACGGTGTCTTTACAGGTCTCACTAAAAGTCAGCTGCAGCTAGTTCAAAATGCCGCCGCTCGAGTCCTCACTAACACCAGGAAAGTGGACCATATCACCCCAGTCCTCAGATCTCTGCATTGGCTTCCTGTTTCTCACAGAATAGACTTCAAAATACTGCTGATGGTTTACAAAGCATTAAACAGTTTAGGGCCAGAATACATCTCTGACCTCCTACTCAACTATGAGCCATCCAGACCTCTCAGATCATCTGGTACTGGTCTTCTATGTATACCTAGAGTCAGAGGTAAACAAGGGGGAGGCAGCATTTAGCTTCTATGAATCCACTATCTGGAACAAACTCCCAGAAACCTGCAGGTCTGCCAAAACCCTCAGTGCCTTTAAATCTACACTGAAGACTTTCATGTTCGCTGATGCCTTTAACTAACTGCACTGTAATAATATTCTGTTATTTTGTTACTTTTACTTTTACTATTATGTTTTACTTCTTTTATACCTGTTTTTATTCTTTCTGTTCTTAAATACTGTTGCTTTTATGTTCTCATTTTCCTAATATGTAGTGTAAAGCACTTTGAGTTGCCTTGTTGCGGAAATGTGCTATACAAATAAACTTGCCATTGCTATCGCTATTGCTAATAACATTGAACATCCTGAAAACATGCATATCTGAGGTCACATGCAGTGTGACACACAGGAAACAGTCTGAATGAGTTAAAGTTAAGCTGATAACTCTGTTTGAATCTCTCAGGTCGCAAACATCACACCAGACCATCAGACTCCTATTTCGACAGAGGAATGTAAATCAACTTGTGGAGGCCTGAAACAGTGATTTCATATTGCTGAGCTCACTGTGAATGATGGCTTTTGTCTGACACTGCAGAACACAACGAACCGAAGCGGTGAGGCGACACTTTCAGCTGACAGGAATTCAGACTGGAGCCAAACACAAAGAACTTGCAGTGAAAGGAAGAAACAGTTAACAGTATTAATGTGTCTGTTACAAATCAACAAATATCACAGTGTCTGATTGTCGTCCTAACACATTTTTCCACACACCATTACATCATTAATACACTTTTTAAGACAATTTGACCCATTTCATCCATACTAAAATTATTCTGCCATATTGAGAGTTAATGATTAGATTTCCTGTGAGACCTCATCTAGAATAACATCCTATTGTTATACAGACCAGGATGTATAAAACTGTGTAGATTCATCTACGTAGTGTAGATGACTGTAAGTATGTGTGTCTGATGATACCAGAATAAGAAATACAGATACATACTTTTTATTATAAAGCAATGTCTTTGCATGGTTCCCCTTTATAAATCTTACTCATTCAAAACTTGGACACACACAAGCCTCATTTCCACTCACTCAGTTAACCATAAATGGATGAAGACGCTCACTTAATCCAGCATTAAAAAAAAACCACTGTCTGTGCCAGAGGTTGTCAGACGCAGAGAATAAAAACAAGAACATGGATTCTCTCGATGAGCAGCCATCAGCTCTTCATGTACTTAGAGAAGTACATGAAGACTCGAGCTTAGAGAAGAAGATGCCTGTCCACCTGTACAGTATGTACTGTATGTAGGGAGACCACAGTTGACCCCCATTACCTCAGAGGAACCAGTCTCAGGTTGAACTGGTTAACATGTGTCACTGCTTTTCCAGAGGCAGATGGTTAAAATGAACAAAATTTTTTGTTCCTCTGATTTGATTTTCTTTCCACAGGACGGTTTCAGGATCACTTTACACTGAAACTCTGACTCCAGCAGGGCTGCAATACTGATTACTTTGGCAAACATGCATTAGTCTCTGCCCTGATTACAGTTCGTGCACAGCTCTGTTCAATGTTCTTCTTTATTCTCTAACTCTCTCTGGTTTGTTTGATGAAGACATAAACAGTTGCGTCTCCATAAACCTGATCAAACTCATGGCTGGGCAGTAGCCAGATACATTTAATTCAGTTGTGTACTTTTCAGTATTGTACTTTATTATTTGTTTATTTATTCTTATTTGTGTTACTTTTACTCTGCCACACTTGAAAGACATACAATACTGTGCGATAGACTGAACATTGTTCATCACGGGAGAAAAATCAGAGCCGACTCCTCCACTGTCAATTATGTTTGAACCTGTCCATGTCCTAGTGGCTCTCCGTCTTGTCTCGCAGTGAAGAACTGTCATTTGTACTGGAGTAAAGCCTGACCTGCAGGATCTATACTTGGAGTAGGTCCAACGTCATGGTCTTTAGGAAGGGGGCAGTTCAGTATCTAACCCGTTGCTTTTGTTAGCCACACAGTTACTGGCTGTGTTGTCAGTATGTCATTTTATATAATGTATATTGATAATGACATTGATTACCAGGTCTGAGAATAACCATGGCCTCACTGTTTTCACTGGAAACAGGTTTGACAGCTTGAACAAATCAAACACAGCTGGATCAGCTGTAACTGAAACAGGTAAAAACAGCTGACCAACCACACAGGTCATTCAGTAAATCAGCCTTTTGTCTCTCTTTTGTTAACTTTAGTCAAAAACTGTGACTTCTACAAACAGTAATCTTGATCCTATTGATCCTATCAATAGTGTAAGTTCTTGTGTTTACAGTGCGATGATGAAACAGGTGTGTAGTCATCTACAGGGGATCATTCCTGCTGCAGTGACTGTGCTGAGGCCTGAAACCTGCTCCTGTGTCAGTTACTGTTTTCTTTTCTTTATTATAGTGCTACCAAACATCTACATGTATTTACACTATAATTATTTAGAGGATTAAAGTGAGGAAACAGTGATTTTTATTCAGCTTGTGTTAGTCTAACACTAGATCCTGAGAATTTTCTCTGAGTGTAGACGCTGGTCGTCCACTGTATGTAGCTGTTGACTCCAGTACATTACCCATACTGCTTTGGCACAAATAAACTGACTAACTCTTCCTCCTCCTCTTCCTCCCCCTCCTCTTGGATGAAGTCACCTGAAGAGACACAGCACCACTCAACTTCTGGATCAATCACAGCCTGTGTAGAGTGTGTAACACCTGCTCTTTGCATCATCCTGTCACACACACACACACACACCTGTCTGGACCTCAGCTGATTGGTCGATATCAAAAGAGGTGGATTGTGAGTCAGCTGGGGTCTGACAGAAGGATAATGGTCATCCTGCAAGGGTTAGGTCAGCACAGTACAGGTGTATGTGTATGTGTGTGTGTGTGTGTGTGTGTGTGTGTGTGTGTGTGTGTGTGTGTGTGTGTGTGTGTGTGAATACTCTCTCTACTTATTATGCACATCTTCATGTCGAAGTATCTTGTACAGGACCCAGTAGAAGATGTTGAAGAAAAGGAAGGCCAGAGGGAAGCCAGCCCTCGAAAGAGTGTCAATCTTCTTGGCTCGGTCAATGAATAACTTCCTCATCTCCTCAGTGCTTTTACCCCCTCCACCTGCTGCTGCTCCAGATGGATTCTGTGCAGTGCTTGCTGTGACCCCTTGTGTGTTCAGAGCAGGAACAGCATTATTGGCACTGGCTTTGGAGTCCTTGCTGTTGCTGGGAGTGGAGGTCACAGCAGCAGTGGTGGAGGTCAGCCTGCTGTCATGTACTTCCCCTTCCTGTTGGAGAGAGAGAGAGACAGGGGGCCGGGGTCAGGGTTCACTTCATATAGCTCATTCATTACTCCCTACACTGGCTTGAGCCAAGAAAAATAGCACAAAGGTTAAACTGCTTTGTTTATGAATCACTGGCTTGGACTGGTTTGTGTAGAAATGATTAAATTCACCCTACTTTCCCTGTGAAGAATGTGAAGAACAACTGATCATATCTGATCACAACTGACCATAAATAAATTATCCCACAAGTTTGCACATTGTTTGTGTGGATTTAAATAATAGATAATAATAATAATAATTGATAAGGAATCTCTGATAAACAACACCCTTCAGTACTCCAGTCCTTCACAACAAGCTCTAAACCTGAACTTTCATCAGGTCTCAGGTCCACAGATGGTCGACAGGCTTCAGGTCTGGTCTTTAACTCTGCTTCTCAGGGACAGTTAGCTTCTCCATCTCTGCAGAAGACCTCTGAAGCTATTCACCGACCCAGGTCCCTCTCACCTGGTCCATCCGTTTGTCTGGACACCAGCTCTGGAGGTGTCCTGGTTCCAGTTCTTGCTCCCACTGCTCTCCTGAAAACACTTGGAGCTTTTTGTCGTGATCTCTGTCTCACCACAGTGCTACCTGAATTATCCACAGAGGCCTCCTCGGTATATGCTGTTGGATTATCAGGTCTTGTTGCCTGTCACCTGCTAATCAGTTTATGTCTGGTAGAAGGAAGTTACTTAATCAAATCATTAAATCACATCTGTAACAGCTGCACGGAGGTGATGTGTGTTCTTTGTGCATGTCAGCACAGCAGCACCGTTTCAGTGGATGCAGCCTGTACAGCTTATGGCTAACCTCCATTCTTCCAACATTTGTAAAACTGGCCTACAGCATACACAAAAACTAGTGTCTTCATACAGTGAACCCTAACCCTAACCCCTGAAGAAAAACTACCCAACAAATATTCACTCTATTCTATTTCATCTCATTTTACCACAAATGCCAGTGGATCAAACTGATCAAAACTAGAAAAAAAACTACACAAGGATCGTGCTTTGCATCCGATTTGTGAAACATAATGTTGATAAAACTGCCAGGAACAGGAGAACATATTGGTGAAAACAAAATTCCCATCAAATTGAGGACACAGAGAACCAGTTCTCATCATATGAGCCATGTGACATGTTCCTGATGTTGTTTTATGATGCTGGAGGATGAGAGTCTCCAATCTGTTGTTTCAG
>OMNW01012062.1:115325-126475 GCA_900303245.1 Selene dorsalis | reverse complement strand
CTTCCCGCACAAGTGAGAAGTCTGGGGGTGGCACGAAGGGGTTAAACCTGGGAAAGGGTGGAGCAGGCCAGGGCGGTGGGGGAAAAGGTAGAGGTGCACTGCTGTGTCTTGGAGGATTCCCCTTACCTAAACAACCTGCAGGCTGCACAGGTAGGGTGTGCATATGTACAGGAGGTGGAACAGAAGGAGGCCTCATCAAAGGTGGAGGGGGTCCCATAAAAGTGGGTGGGGGAGGAATAGAAGGAGGAGGAGGCATAGGAGGAGGGGGAATGGGAATGCCGACACGATGGCCTGGAGGTGGGATCCAGCTTGGAGGTGGGATGGGGATGGTGCCATTAGGTAGGCGAGGGGGGACAGGTGGAAGAGAGGGAGGAAATGGAGGGATGGGAAAAGGGAAAGGCGTGACTGGTGGACGGGAGCATCCAACGATATGGGCAGGGGGAGGTTTGGGGGTAAGGTGCTGAGAGGAAAATGACAGGGACTGTGGAAGGGAGGAGTCGGTGGTGGGTGTCAGAGCTTCAGATCGCCTGTTGTTTGAGCGCTCTTCATCTGCATCTGCTGCATGATGTTCCTAAGTATGATGGAGAAAAATCTCAATGGCTGAATAACAGCACAGCAGAAACAGACAACAACAACAACAACAACAACAACCCTTACTACTTAATAATTATAATATGAGACTTACCTTTGGACATGATAATGACTGGAACCTTTCTCCATCCTTTTTGTTATTTGTGTGAACCCTCCTCTCAAAATGTGCAGCATCATATGGAGTGGGAGATTGGAAGTTTCTTTTCAGAAACAAAACAGCTTGAGTTGTTTCATCATCTTCACTAAGAGATATTGCAGCATCTTGATGATGCACTGGATCATCATTGGATGGCTGGTTGCTGCCTGTGAGCGGCCCAGAAGACATCTGAGTGCAAACAAGTGAGCCATCTGAGAAAGGGGAGTTATTAGCTGAGCATGGTGAGGTTGGGCTGTCCTCAGAGTGAACATCAGCCAAAGTTTGTGTAACAAAGTATGAGGGGTCAGTGCTCTGGCTGTTTATCAGCAAATTTTCAATGCGGGAGTCTAGACTCTCCACCTCTGGTTGGGGGCTGCTGGAGGAAAGGTTTACAGCAGATGGAGATAAGTCTGTTATGCGTGCATGATCGTCAGGTGGGGTCGATGCTGCTGTCTGCTGGTGGGCTGTTACATTAATGCTCAGGATGCTGACAGATTTGCAGTTAAGAGGTGAAATATTTGAGGCAGCAGAGACCATGTCTCCGGACTCCTGACAGGGTGAAGCAAGATTAAACAAAGGTTCTGTGTTATTGTGGGTGGAGGAGTGTGTATTGTGACCCCACAGTGCAAGCTCGTGGCTGCGAGTCTGTATCTGCATAGATAGGGAGTCTTGTGGCTGTGGTTGGCAATGTTTCAAAAGTAAGCTGACATCTGAGACTTCCCCAGATCTCCTGTGATACCTCGCAGGTTTGCGATGGCAGAGCTCACGTCTTTGAGATTTGTGAACACTATAGGTGGGGGGCTCCCACTGGAGAACTGGAGTCGCTTGAAGACTGGAGTAGCAGGAGTCCTGGGAGAGGGGAGTCGCAGACAAACAAGGAGTGCGGGGGGTTCCCTGAGATCGTGGTGTAAGACCAAAGCTGCTGGGTGTATCTTGCCAAATACTGGAGTAGGCTGTGTCCAGAGAGAGAGGAGTAGCAATGCTGGTGGGGCTGGATACACTCCCCTGCCGTTGTGTGGCTGCATTGCCCTGTAAAACATATATAATACCATGTAACATGAAACAAACTGGTTATCAACACTCACCATTACAAGAACATTATCCTTAAAATGTAATAGCTGGTTTAAAAATAATGAATAGGCAGTCTCCTTGATGTTCAAACTATCATAAACTGCTTTAAAATGTTTACCAGCAAACTGCTGATTAAGCTTTGAAGAGCTTGTTCCCTGCTGCTCACTGGCAAGGTCCGAGGAGTGTAAAGGCCATGCAGGAGGAGCTGGAGATGTCGTGCCCTGTTTTCCCCTGAGGGATGTTGCATATTACAGGTAATCAACACATTGAACAAGATTAACTAATGCACTTTTACCATAAAAATGTAAGGTATTACTAAAACCAGCTTTACCTTTAGGATCAATTTCCACATGAATAACATTTCCCATCACTGACGTCTGATGCAGTTGCTGAACAGCGCCTTTCGCAGCCCGCACTGTGTCAAAGACGACCTTTGCAATCCCTAGGTGCTTCCCGCTTTTAGGACTGTAGAATATTTCCACTTCTTCAATATTCCCAAACTTTTTGCACATATTAGTCAAGAAGGCCTCCCTGACATTATCATTCAACCTGGAAAATGTCACTTCTTTTGGGGGAACAGGGCCAACATACCATTCGTCAACCTAAAAGACAACAAAAACAGGTATGGACGTCATCACTGTGTTTCTTTTCATTGTTTTTACCCATTATTAGCAGTTTATAACCATTATTACCAGTTTATAACCATTATTACCAGTTTATAACCATTGTTAGTAGTGCTGTTGTTATCATCATGTTGACAATAATACCCACCTTATATTTAGCCACTGAAAGCTCAGTCTTATTGCTTCTGCTCCACAGGCGGCAGATGCGAGGATCTCTGACAGTTTCAACAGGAAACAGACCTAAGTCCTCAACCTGTTGATAAACACCCGTTATTATAACGAAAAATATATGCTTGTCTGGTAAAATGTTATAACGGGAGAATATACTCAGATGGTATTAAGATAAAGAGTATAAAGATGTTTTTAAAGGCTCACGGGTATGTTAAAGTGTTGTCCATCATAACGGTACACTTTGTAAAGTCCTTTTGTCAATGCAGGGTCAATTATCAACTTGCAACTTGTCCATTGCTGAGGCGGCGTCTTTCTCTCAGTAATTTGTTTTTCGCTTTCCATTACATTGGTCAAAACCTGTGAGTGAAACAGAGAAACGCCGCAGGTAAGGCTGTGAGCTAGCTCAGGCTACACTCCTCCATTGCAGGTCAACACGCCCCGACAGGTGATGGAGAGCATCACCTGTAACGTTATCCCTCCCTCTGAAAGATAACGGGCTGTAAAGCGATACATATCCAAACAATACGTGTTAAGTCTAACAAAACACTGTGGCTGTACTTCACTTACCTGTACCAAAGTTTTATCCTTTGATGCAGCAACATTGTGGAAAAGCTGTTGTGATTTTCGGTGACGTCGCCCAGGTTGGATGACAGATCCATCCGCCAACGGAGAGGTACGAAATATAGATCCGTCGTCAGGGCGGAGGAGCACACACATTGTAAAGTTTGCGCTGAAGCAAATCAGGAAAAAAAAAAAGCTGATGTCAGCAAGAAAAAATGTGTTTTTTTCTCTGCCTGGTGAAAACAACAGATTACCAGGACAGTTATATCTTGACCCTTTTGAATTAATCATAACTGGGTAAACAGATGTGGATTGGATTTTGCCACAGCAGATAGCAGTAGGCTAGCTATACTATTATTTTGTTATAAATGTTACAGGGACTTTATTCTGTGAGGATTTCATGGCATATTGTTTTTTTTAGCCCTGCTCAATTCTCCTGCACCAAACTAGGAAAATCTATTTCTAATCTGTCAGGTCATTCTGAAACAGTAGCAATAAGATCAGTTGAGTTAAAGAGCAAAGAGCCTGAACTGTTAAAACAAAAGAGCCCCGGACCAAATATAGACAAAACTATGTGGACGGGAGTGTATAACCTAAGGGGAGGATTTTTCTGTATCAGTGACCATAGTTGGTTTAAATGTGTTTTGGGGTTTGGTTTGAGGACTGAGTAAAGCATGGGGGAGAAGGGGATGGGGGTTAGGGAAAAGGGAGGCGGGGATTAAAGAAGAGTGGAGCTGCCTTATTCTAAAGGTAGCTGCATGACCAGCTGAAGCATTGTACCTGAAGCTGTTTGTTCTTAGGGAAACATATTAAAAATGACTTTCACATTAGCTATAAAGCAGGACGCCTTCCTATAGTCTACTTCTCAGGTCTGATGCTGGAACATCACACATCAGCCACATGAGAACTGGTTTAAAGATGTGGCTAACTGATGTATAATTTGGTTAAATCAAAGCCATGAGGAAAGTAGGCCAAACTAATTCATACATTTCAAGCACATTGCTGATGGTCCAGAATCGACTCTCTCCAAACACGTCACAGATATACCCTGATTAGACACAACATCAAACACACAAAAATGTTAAAATGTTAAAAATATGAATCTGAAATCAAGCAAGACAACATGCGGAATAAGTTGTCAATTTAATTTTTTCAGATTTGACCAGTTTTCATGAAGTGGTTCATAAAGAAAATTGACAGCTACCTAAAACGTCAATAGACTTCACAACAGTAAGAGGTGCAAACAGCGCCACTATGTGGTGACTGCTGTGTGCACCTTTTGTTGTCAGAGTTGAATCTGTCGAACATTATTGTGCACACAAGATCAAAACAAAAACAAAAAAATGTCTCTGTGGACATAAGAGGCTCCAGTGGAAAAGGTTAGAGATAAATAAACCAAAACAATGACGCAAAGTCACAAAGTGTCTGATGATCCAGTTTTAAGTGATACATTCAGATTATATTACATCACTAATATGATATATACAAAACAATGTCGCCCACTGTAGACAACATGTTATTTTATTGCAAATGATGAGAGTGTTGTTGTGTAATAATTATAAGGTATAGATAGTTAGGAATCTATAGATATATTGATTGGATATTCAGAGCATCATTATAGCAACACAAATTAATTTTAGGCCAGAAGGTGAAGTCCACTCCCAGAAATCATCTCCAAAGTGTTTCATCTGTTCCCCCTCCTCCACAGTGGCGTACAAATGACTTGTAAGTAATACGTTCTTCCTTCAGGGCTTCTACTTCTGTTTATCTCTGGGTTATCTCCACAGCATACAGGATACATGCCAGGCCCGGATGTTCACTGGAAGCATCCACACCCATGTATCTCTCCACAAAACATGACCCAGAAAAGACCAGGAGTGAGCGGAGGAAACACCAGCCAGCAAGAGGAATTCAAGGTTGTTATTGTTGAAGATGAGGGTTATGAGAATATCTCACTAGATACAGTTTACACTAAAGGAGGCTTTCCAAGAGGTGAGAGAATCACTGCGGATCCTAACAAATCATTTCCTTTCCGGAATATGTTCATCTGTGTTTTGACAAAATTGTTATAAACATGAAGGAGAGCTTTGCTCTTTCTTCACACAGGTTGTTGTCCAACAGGTAGCCCGAGTCTATTGAAGAGTGGAGGAATGCTGCGTCCTTCCTCCGCACAATGAGAAAAAAACAACAACCATGTGGCCAGTGTGGTGCTGATCTGTTACAATGTCGTGGGCCCTCCAGGGTTTGACAGTGACTTCATGAAGGTATTTCTGTGTCTTCACTGTCTGTTGCTCTGGTTAAAATAAGGGTTGGTGGAAATACACTGTAACTAATTACTCCAAATCAATCAATACTTTCTCAGACTGCTTTCTCAGAAGTGATATTTCATCTACATCACTTTGCAGATCATTTTCCAGAAAGTAGAATTAGGTAGGTTCAATAATGATCGTATAAGTATGTTGAACACTTCAAGTGCAGCGTCTGTGAAGGGATATCCAGTTTTGTTGGGTGTGAAGCAGACCTGGGAGTTGGCAAACTTCCGATGAAGAGACGCATCTGTGATGGGATATCCAGTTTTGTTGGGTGTGAAGCAGACCTGGGAGTTGGCAAATTTCCGATGAAGAGACGCGTCTGTGATGGGATATCCAGTTTTGTTGGGTGTGAAGCAGACCTGGGAGTCGGCAAACTTCCGATGAAGAGACTCTTGTCATCAGGCCAGATTGTCATTGCATATATCCAAACAAACTTGTATGGACTCGACTGGGATTTGCCACAGGCTGTTACCGATGTGTTATTCGTGTTACTTTTGTAATGGACAGTCACACATTTGTGGAATAAAACTCGGGGTGAACAAGCCAGAGGGAAAATCAATGCTGTGCTGCGCATGAAGCAAAACAACGAGCACTAATGGCCTCACTGGAAAAAGTTAAGCGTCTTATTGAGATGCACACTCATGACTCTGCGCTCAAAATGCATGATTGGACACATTTCCTGTGTGGTTTCCCTTTAGACTTCCTGGTTTGAAAATGTGTGTTTGTGACATTACGTTTGTTTGTTTCAAATGAAAGATATCAATAAAAATAACAATAACACTCACAAATCATCTCAAATGTGTTTTATTCACACCAACAAATGTCCTGGAGAACCTTAGCAGGTTAAAAAGCTGCAGCTCCTTCAGCTGCTGACACCACACATAGGTTTAAACTTCAAAATGCAGTATTTGCTGATAATTCACTTTAAAGCTGTGCATTCACACAAGCAGTGGAACATATCTATGTACAGTACCATACACTGGGTTAAATAAATAAACCACAATAATGAACCAAAGAGACTTAGCTTTGATTGCATTGATCTGTTTAAAGAAGGCACATGGAGAATATTCCTGTCAGAGGTGTCCCAGACTGTGCGCAGTCAATCTGCATAAACCTGCCTTTCTCTAGTTTCCCTGTAACAAAGCCTTTAAGAAAACAATATAAACAGTGTAGAGAAGATTAAGGATAACTTTACTAAACAATCTGTAAGTAACTGAAATCCCTGTAACCCCCCATGGCTCCTTGTTCTCTGCTACATGTCCCAGAGATATTATCTACTCAGGAGAATTTGAATCCAAATTTAGGGAGCTTGTGGTCCACAGACAGTATTACATTACCCTGACTCACCATGAGCCACATGCAGGGGGTGGCTAATAAAGACAAAACTGATGCTATAATGACCACAGCATTATCTTGGGATAAATACAATATGTTACAATATTAATCACATTAGACATAAGAAAACTCATGTTCATAGCACAGAGTAAACATTTGCACTATGTTTGTTGACCAAAAGACAAAATAAGAACTACAAATTTTAAAACATTTAAATTCTTATGTTGTGTTTTGCTAATTGCATATTTGGGAATATAAAAATTGTATCATGGCAGTACCACATGAGAGGATTACAACTGATAAATGAACAAATAAATAGTAAATAAACTGCTGTTTAGGCTCAAAATGTCTTCATTTGGGTTTTTGTACTATTTTTTAAAACAACAAGAGGAAAGTTTTAAAAAAAAACAAACAAAAAAAAAAAAACAGATCAAACCCATGTAGAACAACTCCACAATGTGCAACACAACAAAAACAACACATCCTATGTTCTACACTTCAGAAAATCCTTAACAGTGAGGGATCATGCTCAACCTTGTAAACTATGAAAAGTACAAAACATACAAACTTCCAATACGTGCATGCTTTGTAATAACACATTTAAGAATACTTCCTCAAAACCGGTAACCATTCTTTGCATTACAATATGTTAGAATTGCAAAAGCGATGTGAAATTGAGCAGGTTTCACAAAACTGGACTGATTTTCCAAGAACGTGACTCCTCAGAGAAAAGAATAAAATTAGTCTTAAACCCAGACTCAACCATCAGGCTCAAAATATTCACTTTGATTCCCACCAAACCCTCGCTGTAAAAATATGTGCACTGTAACAACACACTTTGGTTAAACGCACACCCTGACCATCACTGATTTTTAAGAAAAGGTCCTTTTGCTTCAGATCACACATGAATACTGATGGATGTTAACATCAATGTGCTAATGTCCTATTTGTTTTTGTCAAAACAATGTTTTGTTTAAAAGCTTAATTTCCCTATGCTTTGGAGCTCTTCAAAATAAGGATCATGCAAATAGTAAAATTTAAATTGTTCAGAAGATTGAAAAATATTTGCAAACTTTTGACATAACCTAAAATAACTGATAAATAGGGCAAAGTCCCCATGAGCAGCATCTTCACTGGATCAGTTAAACTAAAGTTGAGGTGATTGTAACATAACTGATTATTCATTCTGATAATTCACATCTGAAATATGAACACCTGCATTGATGATAACGTCTTAATAATGCTTCCTTCAAAGCCTAATTCAAAGCCAGGCAGACACAACAACAAGTGAGATCAAATTAAATCACACTGCTTTAAGACCACTGGTGGATGTTACTATGGTAACAACTTTTACAGTAAACCTCCATCAGCAGCACAGAATAAACTCTGACATTTGTGAGCTTAAACAGACCAGTAAGTGACTGGAAGAAGACCACAGAGAGAACAGCACCACTGAAGCGCCTACCTGAACTACAACCAGACTCTATTTACATGAATATGGAGTTCTGGCCTTGTTGAGTCACATTCATCAAGGAAGTGCACCGTTAATTTGGTGCAATTGTTTGGATCAAAGAAGTCATGTTTTCTACTGCTGTTTACAGTTTAACAACAACCTTTTCCTCATTTCCATATGATATGTTTGTGTCATGATATTCGACCTGGCTATTTACCTTAATAAAACAAAGCCATGTGAAGTCTTCTCAAGAGTTTAGTCTTAAAATGTGTGATAAACAATATGATACGATGTGTCATTCTGCAAGCCTCCTAAAAGTAAGTGCACAATTAGTGAACAATTACCTTCAAGCTGAAAGAAAAACTATTTACTAATGTGTAATGTGTAGAAGTTGGTGAACATGCATTATCCAAAAGCAGACAGTGTCGAAAATTACAATGATTGATAGGTGAAGCATCTGGGTACAGTTCATTACAAATAGGGCTTTAAGAGGAGATTTCATAATAAAGCCACTGCTAAACGTCCACTGTTGAATGCTGATTGGCTATAATCAAGGGTAATTGGCAACTGCCTTCAGGTCTTCATTCTCTACCCTGTGGTCCAGCTGGTTCTGGAGCCGAATCACCTGCTCCAGCTCTCGGATCTGTCGGTCCGTTTTGTGACTCACAAGTGTGCGGTAAAAGTGGACGGCGAATACAATAAAAACAAGTCCAAATGGCACCATGATGCAAGTGGAAGCGATGGCTGCAGCCTCACCGGAACTTATAGTGCCGTTATTTTCTGTGTTGCTTTTGAGGGGTAAGAACTTCACCCAACACAAGAGCATCACCTCTGTCAGGAAGAGGAGGGTACCGATGACTGTGGAGAAGGCCCAGGCCAGCTCTATGTGGCGGTGCATGCGCTCGTGGGGTGACTCGTTGACAGAGTTGAGGTTGTGAACGTTGCTGACGGCCTCAAGATTGGGGAGGATGCAGGTGCTGATCATGAGGGCAAAGAGGTGGACTGCAACCAGAACCGTAGTGCAGGCACTGAAGGCTATGAGCAGCCCTGGAGGATACGTGTAATCCCGCTCCAGCTGCACCTCCACCATGGCAACCTGAGAAAATCAAACAGGAAAGTGTTTGCAACGCATCAACTGAGTTATTACGTGTCAGGAGGAAATAAACTATTGAAAATAATTCCTGCTCCACCTAATTGCTGAATATAAACAATCAACCGTGTAAATAGTACTGTACTGTAATACTATGCTGGATCACTAACAGTAATGTTTGCAGTACGAATGCACTGCTTCCCACAGTGGGCTCCAAACCAGCCATGGATTTCTCTGTGTCTACAATTTAATTACACTGGATGCTATTAAATGTAAAGTGTTTTAACAACGGTCATTCTGATCCCTGCTCACTCCCTATCTGTTGATATCAACAACATACAGCAACAGCTGCTATGTATAACGTATTACTCAAATGAAATGTCACCATAAAAACCAACTCAGACGTGTTGACTCACGGAATAATAAACAACATCTGATGAACCCCAAACATACAAGGTTAGAATAATTTTATTTTCAGAAACATTCCTCTTTTTATTCCTATTATAAAGGTTAATTGCGGTTTAATTTTCACAGTGATATGTTTGGAAGAGCTTGAAGATATCAATCATTTTATGACAAATTATTCCAACTTTATGAAACTATAAGAAGAGGGACAGACTTTTTCACAGTTTCTCAGTTTTTCTACTGTCATTCTAATGAGCTGATGGGTGTATGGTATTATATCACCTCTGGTACTTCCAGAAGTGTTTGTACTGGCATTAGAAATATTATGCGTGTGTGTTTCAATGATGTGTATGTGGAGAAATGTGTGTGGACGCCTTAACCCAGATTTGCAGCTGTGGTATAAGTTTACTCAAACTTCTCATTTCCCCTGGGCCCGTTAGCAGGCTGCTGCACTGTTGCAGCCTGATGAATATCTCATGCAAAGACACACCTAACTGACCACGCTTTGTTTCCGATGTCGCGACCTTTAAGCTGTCACGTAGACTCGGACTCCCGCAAACAAGTCCGTCGGTAATATGTGACACGGTCGCGCAGGAGGCTTGGGTGTCAGGATCCACTCTGCTCTTACAAACAATCATCTGCGTCACGTATCTGCGGTTCACGCCGACGGCCTATGCTGAGCGTGTATTCGTGCAGTTAACACCGTAACAAGAAGCAGTGAAGTGAAGGAGGACTCACCATTGCGAAGCCGGACAACAGAGCTGAAGTGCGGCTGGTGGCTTTTAACTTGGCTCGACTCAAGTAGAGTTTTCTCCATGACAGAGCCTGCAAGGAGTGCTCGTTCAAACTCATTCCGACAGTTCTCTCAACTGACCACTTTTTCTTTCTTTTCTTTTCTTTTTTTTACTTTCCTTTTCCCCCCCTTTCAAATCACCATGAGCCTATTCGCAGGATTGATAAACAGGACGATAATCGAAGCGCACACTGGAAATGAAGTTCCAATCCGATCATCTACAATAAAGACTCGATGCAGAGAGCTCTCAAACTATGTGAAAACTTTCCCGCAGCAGCTGACTGTCTGTCAGAGTCTATCAGGAAACACAAGATACCCACAATCCCACGCTCTGCTCGCGAGCCGCGAGAGTTCGCCTCCTTGCGCCAGTTGTAAGCAGTGTTCACTATGAAGCTGGATACTACTTTCCTGTGCTAATATGTCACCATAAAACTAAATTGTGCAATTCACTTTTGTGCAACTTCTAGTGGCTTGTTGCCACCAACGCCTACACCCTGTATTTGTTTGTGGTGACAGTGTTTCCTGAATTTGTTTTAATGACAGTTTGTTTCTGTTAGTATAAATATAAATATATATATATATATATATATATATATTATTATTATTATT